>MNCI01004656.1:0-44528 GCA_015680685.1 Gnetum montanum
GTAATCCCAGTGGCGTACCTAGGCCTATGCTTGGTAGTCCGAGTGACAGTCGTGCACGAAGTCCAAGATGTGTACGGTTGATCAAGGAATCGGTTGCTCGTTGCACTTAGGCTAGATTAGATTTTCTTACCTTTTTTCTCTTAGCTTAGATTAGGTAATATTATTTTCCATTGCCTTCAGGAGTAGCATTAGATTAGAACACATCATACACCTCATCTAGGCTAAACCATACGTGACATATGAAAAACTAGTCTAGATGGGAAGACAGCGAACTGCGACCTAAGGCTAACTAATCTAGGTGCCACAACTAGTCCATCTGCGGAGTTCGACCGGATCGCGCGTGCGACGCTCATTTCGTATGGTTGAGTGTAGGGGTACCTCGCCACTCATCATTGATGAACATGTTTTTGACATCGGCCGCGATGTTGAGGTCTAGCTGCAACATTGCATACACGACTTCAAGGTATATACTCCAAGTCTATAAATACCACACCTGGGCTCCAATTTTCACATCAGTTTTTGGTCATTTTCTAATCAAAGTAGTAAAGCTTTTGCCATTTCTTCCTTTCAGTGTTAGAATACTTTCTAAGTGCCTGTAGAAGGAGTCTAAGTGTGTATAGTTCTTTGTTCGAGCATTGATGTACCTAAGCACAATAATGTGATAGGAATAACATGAACCCTTTTGACAATCCTTGTAGCACTAAGAATAGATTAATATTTTCTTTAATGCATTTTACTTTCTTGCTCTTTACTTTAATGCATTCAAATTAAACAAGTTATTTCTAGTAGTTAATGAATGTAAGCATGACCACTTCTAGCATACATATAGTACTTAGTAACTCGGCAACACTTAACATTTGGTAGCCTAGTAGTGCTATATGTGTTCAGGAAAGTGGGACAGTTACTTGTGTTAGGCTAGATAGGCAATAACGAATCAAATTTTAAATTACTCTACTCTTCATTCTTGTTGTAGGCAATCAAATATATAAAACATAAAAAATAAGAAAAATCATATACCTCATTTACACTTAAATCATACGCTTGAGCTTCACAAGTGTAGTTGGGAAGACAATGAACGTTTGCAATGCCATTTCACTTCCTAGAAGAGCTAGTGTACTAGATAACTATAGGTCCACAAAATTTGACTGGATTGCACGTAATGCCTTAGTGATTCATATGGTTGGGCGTAGGAATACCTTGTCCCTCATCATTGCCACCATTGTTGCGGACCTTTTTGTTGTTTTGTGCGCTATCTAGGACCTAGTGAAAAGTATTTAAATCATTGAAACAAACCTTAGAGTCATATTTTATTTTACCATTACTACAACAATTTGTTAAAGCACATTGTGATTTTTATTTCCCTAATTGAGAATGTCTTCTTCTCATAGGAGCACTTCTCTGCCCAAGACTGACAGAGCTTATCAACCATTGCCTTAACAGTATCAAATTGTATATACTCATCCTAATGAGTATGTACCAAACTTCACCTTCATTTTACACCAAGATGAACAACTGCAGTGGCATGACATGGAAGACAACATTGTGTTGTTGCCTGATTGAGCTATTCCTGCAATACTCTATCAAATGCTTACATGATGTGGTCTTCAAGATTGCTATGGGGAGTATATTGTGGAAGATACTGATGCTAGGGATTATCATCCCACTAAAGCACAACATCTGCGAGATCAATAGCTAGAGTAGTGTTATGAATTTTCGAAGGTAAAAGGACTTAATGATTCTCAATTCTTGTTGTACCAACAAGCTAGTGCGGAACCCTTCTCTAGGGGTTTTCCATTCAATGAAACTCCTCTCTTTGACTTCAATGATGGAGGCCAAAACTAGAACTTGCACTTCACAATTCACAATCTTGATTATGATAACAAGGGATCCAATGACAAAGAAGGATCTGAAGGGGCAAGTCAAGGTAGGGATGTAGACAAGAAGCAAGATTATGATCATGGTCATAATCACTGAAGATGTGGTAGTAGGTGCCGTGATGATGCTGGTTCTCCTTCCTCTTCCCCTTCATCATCTTCTTCTTCTTTTGGCTTTGACCGTGACCGCAGAAGGCAAGATTGTGATGGAGGTGATCGAAATGAACAAAATGATTGATGGAACCAAAATGATCAAGGGAACCATTAAGAAAGACAAGATCAAGGACATATACATTCAAGAGAGGCACATTGTCACAAATGAAGGGGTGGTAGAGGGCATCGTAGGCAGCATGATCAAGGCCTTGATGAGCCTCTCCTTGCTACCTAAAGTATGCTTAACATCGTAGAGGTAGTAAGAATTCTAACAGGGCATGTGAAGGATAGCTGGATCAAACAATTGGACATGAACAATATTCCGCGGTTTGAAGGAGGATATAACTTTGATCTGCAAAACTATCTTCAAGATTTTCAAGATGCATGTGCCTTGTAGAACATAGAGAATGAGTGGTAGAAAATAAAGTTGTTCCCTAAGACACTCATGAAAGAAGGAAAAACTAGTATTGATCCTTAGAGCCGGAATCAATCAAATGATGGAGTACCATGTAAGAATTGTTCAATGATAAATATCAAACATACTTGAGTGTCCAACTTAAGGAAGCAAATTCAAGGATAGAAACAAGGAAGCTACGAACCCTTGGATGTTGCCATTGGCTGATATTACACTTTAATGCACAAATGTCTAGGCCATGGTTATTCTCAACTAGATCAACTTCATCACATAGTAGACGAGCTTTGGTCAGAAATGAGGGGAACCCTTGGTGTATATGCCTAGGGATGTCTATTAGAACTAAGTGCCCATTAAATACAAAGATTAATAGAGCAGGTCCCCAAAGAGGAGGGTGAAAAAGAAAAAGAGAAAGTGTATAGGAGTATAACTATGATCTTTCCATTCACAAGAGGAAGCTTTGATTTTGTAATAGTGAGGACGAGTCCTTATTTGATGAGGGAGTGAATAAGAAAACCTTGCCACTTCAAAAATTTTCAATATGAACTTACAACCAAGGTTGATTAGTTATGGGACTCCATGGACAATAGATTCCAAACTGTCCTTAAAATTGCTAAGGAGTCTAAAGAACAAGGTAGTGATCATGAGCGCAGGAGGCACAAAGAAGTTGAACATGCATATCACAAAGGTAAGGGCAAGATTGTTGTAATCGAAGAAGTTGTAGATAATGAATCAGATGATTATCATGGGTGTGACGTATGTCAGTATGAACATCCTAAGGGATGTTGCCCTATTGTGTCACATCTACAGGAGTCTGGGATGTATGCCTTACATCCATGACTTACATAGAGGCAAACATATAGAAGGTTATCTTATCCTCAAGGTAATCTCAGGTAGTTCCACCAACAACAATCATATTATTCAAGTGGAGCTCCATCGCAACCGTATGAACAATATCAATAGTGGCAACAACCACAATCATGGGTGCTAACATTGCCAAGGCAACAATACCCTTACCAGAAGCTTGATCCATATGGTTACTACATTCAGCAACCCATGTCTCCACGTGATGTTTCTAGTCATGTTTCTCATTTCTAGTCTCACTACCGCCCTTCAGATTATTATTGAGCTCATTTGCCACATGAAAGAAGGGACATCACCTCTTACCCTTACCCTCCTCCTATCCCTACACATACTCCTCCTCCACCTGCATAGCTACCACATGCTCCACCTATGCAGGGTGAACTGCCAGCCCATCCACAACAATTCAATGCTACAAGGGCTGTTAATCTACAACTAACTCATCAATCAAAGAGGTCAAATGCCCAATCAAAGAAAAGACCTTTCTTTCAATCCCATAGTCTACCTCAACGTTCACATATATCCATGGTTGACAACCTTGACCCTGCATCTTCCTTTGTACCTAATACCTTTGAGTCCCCTTCAAACCAAACTCTACCCAAGATCCATATTGTAATGCTCACTCATACTATGTTTGATTGAATCCATGCAGGAAATCTTCCTAAGAAGTTAGCTGAGCCTGGAAGTCCTTTAATTTAATTGCAGATTGCTAGAAATGAATCGTGGAAGGCTCTTCTTGATTTAGGTTTTTATGTTAATCTAATTTCTCATGAGATGTACACTACTTGGAACCTACCTCCTCTCAAGAAGAGCAACATAAGATTAGAATTGCAGACCAGTCCATCACTATTCCATTGGGACTGGTAGAAGACATTGTGATCATTATCTGTGGGTGGTCTTATCCTACTGACTTCTTGGTAATCAAAGTGGACAACTATAAGGGAGATTTTCCAATCATCATGGAAAAAGCATGGCTGAGCACCATTGATGCAAGAATGGACATCAAAGATCTTTCCTTAGATATATCTAAAGAAAATGCATTTGGAAAGATTAAGAAGAAGAGAGTTCTATGCATCACCTACAATGATACCGAGTGCAATTGTGTGCAGAAACTTTAGGTTATTAAGAATGCATCTATATCTACATGCAAGTAGTGTGCAGCAGAAGTAGAAATTCAAAGGTATCTGTACACAACAACCACAAAATAGGAGGGCACCCAGTGGCTGACCATTGATTTTGAGAGCACCACACTTTGCATGGAACCAATTGAGAGCCTAACATGTGCATATGTCACAAGCATGAATGAGCTCAAGCAAGTTCATCACCAACTCTCTGATGACACAAATGATGATACTCAATGGGGAGAGTTGAAAATTCCTAAAAAATTTAAACAAGAGCTCCTTGAGCTAAAAATGTTACCGACTAGAATGGAATATGTATATTTGAAGAATGGAAAGCCAGTTGTAATTGATGTAAAAGTTGCTCTGGAATAGAAAAAGATGTTATTAAAAATAGTTGAAAGATGGTCAATAACTTTTTCTTGGTCATATCCTGAACTCACAGGGATTGATCCTAGGATATGTCAATACCACATCTACATTTGCCCAGCCATGAAGCCAAAATGATAGCCACAAAGGTAATTGAAGCCCACATTAAAGCAAATCATCAAGGAGGAAATTGAGCAACTCCTCAAGGCAGGGTTCATTTATCCCATTTCAAATAGCAAGTGGGTTAGCCCACTTGTAATTATGCCAAAGAAAGGTGGCAATTAGTGCATCTACATTGATTTTTGGCTGCTGAATATGGCAACATTCAAGGATCATTTTCCTTTTCCATTTGTTGATTAGATGCTCGACACAATATCTAGGCATTGATACTATAGTTTTCTAGATGGTTATAGTGGTTATAACCAAATTCAAATTGCACTGGAAGACTAGGAAAAGACAGCATTCACGAGTCCCTGGGGGACTTTTTTATATCACAAGATTTCGTTTGATTTATGAAATTCTTCTGTCACATTTCAGTGCCTAGTCCTAAGCAATTTTAAACAGCAGATTGCTAGTGGTGTGGAAGTCTTCATGGATGACTTCTCCAACTATGAAGCTATGTTTGAGCAAGCCCTGGACTACCTTGAGTAAGTGTTGAAATGATGTGTCAAAACCAACTTGTAGCTTAATTGGTAGAAAAGTCACCTCATGGTCTAGGAGGGCATTGTACTAGGGCACAGAATATTACACGTAGGAATTGAGGTTGGATCCTAAAAAAATAACTGTCATCCAAGGAATAACCCGCTATCTAGAAATAGTTAAAGATGTTTAGTCATTCCTTGGACATACTGGCTATTACTAGTAATTCATAGAGAATTTCTCGAAAATTACAAAATTGTTGGTGGAGCTAACAAAGAAAGATGCTCCCTTTGTTTGGACCACAAAATGTGAAAAAGTATTCTAGTAATTGAAGGAGAAGCTTGTAGAAACTCCAATCCTACAAGCACCTCTGGTCCAGGTCATTTTATATCATGATAGACACATCAAATTATGCCTTGGGACTAGTGTTGATGTAGTTAGATGACAAGAAATGTCCATACTACATCCACTGCACTAGGTAAAGCATTGTGGGTGCACAACTAAACTACACCACTACAGAGAAAGAATTTATGGCAGTGGTGTTTTCTCTAGAGAAATTCATGCATTATGTACTTGGATACAAGGTGTTTGTGCACATATATCACAATGCCATCCACTTCCTGATGAACAAGCCAATGGTGAGCCCCCATGTCATACGATGGCTGGTGATCTTGCAAAAATTCAACCTTACGATGGTAGATCAAAAGGGCATTGAGAATGTGATCGTTGATCACTTGTCTTAGTTATGATGGGATGACAAAGAGGAAGAAGCTCTGTTATTTAATGTGTTTCTTGATGAACTCCTCTTTGCTAGGGCTATAACTGAACAAATGCCTAATGAGCCAAAATGATATCATGGCATTCTCACCTATCTTCTCACATAGGAGATGCCACAAAGGTTGGACCACTGGAAGAAATAGTAGTTTCTTCACCAAGTAAAGCACTTCATGGAGATCAACAGACACCTTTATAAGATGTGTATCGATGAATTGGTTTGTAGGTGTGTCCCTGATGCTGATTAACTATGCGTTCTCCAAGATGCTTATGAAGGTCCTTGTGGAGGACACTATGCTAGGAGACACATGGCCATTAAAATCTTGATGGCAAGGTACTACTGTCCAACACTCTTTAGGGATGCTTACCATTACATCCACTCTTGTGAACAATGCCAATGAGACATTGGAATGACTACTCGAATGAAGGGACCTCAACAATGGATTCAACCATTGGAACTCTTGTGATTTCATGGGTCCCATCACACCTATGTCAAATGGAAAGGCGTACATCATAGTCGTTGTTGAGTATTATATGAAATGGGTAGAAGCAACAGTTGTCATTGGATATACATACTCTACTGCTACTTAGTTTGTATAACAAAATGTTGTAAATAGGTTTGGTATGCCACATGCATTAATTTTTGATAATTGAACTCACTTTACAAGCACTACTTTTCGGAAGCTCATGCAATGCTTGGGGGTTGAACACAAACTCACAACACCTTACCATCCCCAAGCTAATGATCAAGCTAAGGTTACCAATAGGGAAATTACAAGAATACTAACAAGAACTATTAGCAAGTATAGGATAGACTAAAGCACAAAAATCAATGATGCCCTTTGGGCCTACTGCTCAACCTAGAAACATCTTATAGGATATTCTTCCTATGAGCTTATGTATGGAAAATTACCAACACTTCCTATTCAATCCAAGCTCCATACACTTTCAATTACTTGTAACCTTAACCTTGACTTAAGTCTAGCCCAAAAAGAAAGACTAATGAACCTCAACCTATTAGATAGAAACCGACTAGTGGAATTATCATCTAATGAGTTGCACAAGGCCTATAATAAAAAGCATCATGACTTAAAAATTAGAAAAGTCAAATTTCAAATAAGAGATAAGGTTTGTTACTGGAACCCCATACATGTACCTTAATGAACTAAGTTCCAAACATTGTGGGGCCATGATGATCTATAAACCTAAGAGCCCAAATAAAAAATAGTTGGTCAAGATTTAACAAATCAAACCTTTCCATGAGCATACACTAGCTAACACAACGACAACCTCATCGAACAGACAACCACGCTCCATATTTCAGATCTCCTCTTTTCAACTTAGTCATGGGGGAGATGGCCATCCATGCTAACCATACAAGTGGCTCCTCAGTTTTTCAACTTTTTTGTTTTACACATTTTTTGTTTTATTTTATATCTTTTTGTTTTCATGTTATTAATCTTTTCTAATTTTTGTTTTACACCACCATTAGTACATTTGTTATTTCTTGAATATTTTATAGTTTCTTTTATATTTTCTTTTATTTTATTTGGTGTGATCTTCTAAGTTTTTGTTAATAAGTGCTAGGTACAATGGTATTACGTTACTTGATGGTAGTATGTACTATTTTTGTTATTTGATTGTTGGTGTCTAGTTTTTAGCTTTGAATTTTGTTACAGATAGTTAGGACATGGTTTCTTTTTCATGCAATAGGCAGTGAGTCCACAACATCCACCCATCCACAAACTCTATGGTTTTCTTTGTATACACAGCCAAGTTGATGCATCAACTAAATGACACTTCATCATACCTCCACGATTGAGCAAAAACTCATCCTCGAGTTATTTTACAAATTGGAAGGTATGGATTCTTATTTACAACACACATAACTTAAACACATACATGACACACACATGACACAACATAAATTTGACCAAGTGCCTAAGCTACAGAGGGGGACAAATTACAAAAATGGCGATGTTCGGAGACAAAACTGAACACCTCGTTGGTCCTAGAGCCTATGTTGTGTAGGATGATGCACAAAATTGCTGGAGAAGATCACACCATCCCTGGGGGCGGTGGTTTTGATGAACCTTCTCCAACCTTTGGCCCATCCATTGGTGGCGGCATGGATGTTAGTAGTCCTGCGACAGCTACAATTTCTGGAGGTAGCCGGAAAGCCTTCAAGAGAGCCCTTATTTTTTCTTCTTTGCTTCTAGGGTCGTTCACAGTCTAGGCAGCTTCTCCAATGCATGTTGGAACTGGAACTTCCCAAGGGCAAGGCAGCACCAGGATGAGTTCTTTTAAGTTGACGAACCAGGCTACGAATTGCTTGCGTTCGATGTCGAACGCTCAGATTGATGCCTGCAGCTACTGGTAGTCATTCATTCTTTGGGCTAGGTCCTCCGCAACTGTACGTTGTCCTTCAAAGCTTGGGTAGAGGACCTAGAGTTTTGTTTTTGTTGTTGCTAGCTTTTGTTTAGTTGCCTTGTGCACCTGGAACTCACCCTCGTATAGGGAATACGAGGCAGCCACTTGCTTTTCTAACTCTAACCGTGGTCTCCTAGCTGTGAGCTTAGCCAAGTTTGCATATCGAAGGTTGGCCAATTCTATGTATTCTGTCATTTCCTCGATCTGTAGCTCCTTTAGATGAATTTCTACTTTTTTATAGGTGTTCAACCCATCAAAGATGGATGGCCATATATCGCCTCCCTCTTGGAGCTGCTGGAGTGCTTGGTTCATCTTGGCTTTAGCAACTTGAATGTGCTTCTCGTTCACCTGCTTCTACAATCCCACTTGGTTCCTGTAATGATTTTTGAATTTTTCAAATTTTAGGGCCTCGTTCTTCCAAGCGGTAATTTTGATTGCAGACTTCTGTCGCAATGCTCGAACCTCCTCCATCGATAGATTTCTATTTTCAGCTACCAACCTTCTTATGTCTGCGTTCACCCTAGCTAGCTCCTCCTGCTATTGGTGGATGAAATCTTTCATGTGTTTGTTCGCTGCACCAACATTGCACAGGCGATGAACTTCTACGGTCAGCTACACATTCTTCTAGAAAATCTCTGCCAAGTCCTTCTCTAAATAATACACTCGGGCATCTGTTATGGACTTGTCCAAGATTACCATTTCTCGAACATCCTCAACGACCTGAAGTTTAAGCTGAAGTTATTGAAAGGCTTCATCTCTGGTGATTTCATGGTTGAGGATGGCTGGATCAACAAGCTAGGCTCTTAATTGGGCTACCTCCATTGCCAAGTGTTGACAAGTGACTTAAGCAACTTCTAGTTGCCCTTCTAAGACGATGCTCTTGCCCCTTGCCGATAGTAGCTCCGACTAGGTTGCAGTGATGTTGTCCAGAAAGTCAAAGACATCTGGAAGTGGTTACCCAGTTCCTACCAGTCAGTCCAAAAATTCTTCATGTTGGGCTACATCAATCTTGCTACGCGAAGTTCCGGTAGACACCTGTACATCTTGTAGTCCATGAATGTTTGGTACAGGTGTTGCCAGTGCATTGAGGGTCGTAGCAATTGTATCAACAACCACTTCGACAGTAACTTCTTGTTCCTGGTGCTGCATCACCAAGACCGTCGCCTCTTCACCATCCTCCAAGTGTACCAAGAAAGTAGCAGCATTCCCTGAGATTTCGAGGAATAACTGTTGAGTTACGGTTGATACATCTCGGATGCTTGGATCTGTTCTGGTTGGAATTGATGCTCGGGCCGTGGAGAATATGGGCCCTGCCCTTTCAAGAAAGCTGACTGATTGAGCCACTTATTCCAGGTGGCTCATGGCAGGGTGATAGATCGAAGGGTCTTCTCCTCCACCAGTCCTGCCAGATTACTCTTGCTGGCTCAAGAGTGTTTCTCGGATCTTGCGAATGTATTTTGCGAGCCCAACTGCGTTGTTTGTATAGGTGGTGAAGGTGGTTGCTACTCTTCCTCTATTTATGTGGGGGTAGGCATTTTATCTTTCATCATTTCTTGCCACGAGGCAATTAGGGCACGCCAGATGATATCATTAGAGTATCGTGCTATCCCTGCCCGTTTGCATAACTTTCGGATTAGGCAGGGAAAGGGGAGAGCTCGTCTTCCATGTTCGTTCTCAGCGAACTTTTCTTCAATCTTCAGAAACAATAGTTGTGGTAGACTCATTGGAAATTTCCCACTCAAGGCAGCACACACACAAGTGGAGAAGGCTGTGATTTTGCTGGGTCTTACCGTTGGATTCAAATGCTAAGACGCTATCTTGGAGTATACTCTCTCCACCGTGGTTAAGGAGCCGAATTCCTTGCGCTATACCCCATAGCACCATTGGGTCCATTGCGCCTTCACCTCTAGATTGTCTTGCTTTGGAATTTCTACCACATCTGCCCCAATTTCAGGAAACCCCAGAGCTTGCGTTATTGCTTTTGAAGAGTAAGAGACATAAATGTCTTTGATTCTTACTCTTGACCTTGGTTGCTAATTCATCCAGAAGAGATAAGTTTCTCCTAAGTACCATTCACCACTGGTTGTGATGATTGGCCACATCAGAGAGTTTTGTAGTTGGAGTCTCACACTTCTGGCATGTGCTTGAGGAATGGTCCAAAATTTAGCTCTTGGAGGACCGTCTGTTGCACCTCGCATGGCATGATAGCATCAAGGCAGGCTTGGGTTAGGGTGACCTCAAGCCGTGGTGCTATCCCAGGAGTCTCATCCCTTAGTGATTGCTCACCAGGAATCTCCTCTTCGGGAATTTGGTGAACAGATTCCATGTCAGGTCTTTCACAGAAGGGCCCAGTTGCATGAGAGCCCTTCGCATACTTTGGCGGTTGCACTCCTTATCCCCTTCCCATGCGTGGGCGCTTGTCCCTTGGTTGTGACGGTCCTTTGTCCCTTGGGTGCCTTGGTTTGGATGCCATCTACAATAAAACATAACCATTCGTTAGACCGTTCATAAGTAGTTTAAGATGGTCCGTATATACTTTCTCAGTTTGACTAAGTTATGTTAATGGCACAGGCACACCGTTAAGTTTCCCGAAGCATTAAGTTAGGGGTTAGGGCCAAATTTTTCGTAATTAACAAACTAATTAATTAATTAATTAATTACACATAGGCACCACCCCCCATGATTGAGAGCATACCGTCGGGTGCATAAAAAAAGCAAGGACAGGTTGATGCGGACACGCGATGGAATGTAGGTGTGTTGGGAATGGTTAGGCAGAAAAAATGACAAAAAATCCCCTCAATTTGGACTCTAAATGATGAAAAATGAAGAAGTGCAGTGGGGTATATATAGGGGTTGGGCGCTGCATCGATGGGGCCATGTATACGCGACCGCGTATACGCAGGCACTGCGTATACAGGGCCCAGTATACACAGCATTGTTCACCCATGGACCAGCATTGACCAACCCATAAAACACCCAAAATGATGAATTTGAAAACCTAAATTGAGGCGGTTGAAACGCAGAAAAGGCCTGATCATGGTTGAAGACATGAGGAAGGTAATGGAGCATGAAAAAGAGACAAAATTGGAGAACGGGATGCAAAAAGAACTCCACGAGGATGAAATCGAATGATGGGACACGGAAAACAATCAACCAAGAAATCCAAAGGATGGGAGGCTTAACAGGTGGAACCAGGAGTATGCATGTGGGTTCTCCCCATAGTAGGCAACAACCTTTGTAGCCCCTGCATACCCTCGACACCAGGGTCCGTGGGCCCAAGCACCAAGAATTGGTGCTAGCTAGTTAAGACTCCAAACCAAGAGAACCTACCAAGGCATGAGAGACCTATAGAAAACACGATGAACACACAACACATAAAAAGGGTAGTGAGGTGAGTATGGAGAGGAGAGGGAACATAGGGAGAGGAGAGAATGGAAATTCTAAGTGTTGGCCACATGAAACCCCATGTGCGATCGTGGTTAAGTGACCCAGTAGAGCCTTCCTAAGGTCAGACCCAAAACCATTCGCAGTCAACAACATCACAGCAATAAACGAAGTCCCGACCATCCCCCAAGGAAACCAGAATGACCCCACAAAGAACCACCACTCTAGGAAATATGAGAAGAAGGAAGTGAAATGGGAAAAAGTTAGAGGGGACCAGGGAAGTCCCATAACTAAAGCGTATGGCCCGTGAGAGGTGGTTTAAGGGGTGTTCTTTGAATTCCCTAGCGATTTGGTTTTATTTTCTTTTGTGCGGGAGAACCACACCATGCGAAGACCCATGCGTGTTTGCATGCATTCGACCAAGGGGTGTGCTTTGAATCCTCATTTTATTTGTTTATTTTATTTTTTCTTTGTTTTTTATTTTTAAATTTTGGAATTTTTTTCAGTCAGGACCACACCATGCAAGGTCGAACTGCCCAGAAGCTTCCATGGAGAGAGACTTGGAGTGGGACGAAATCCGTGAGGACACACTGGCAACTCGGGGAACAGAACAAAACAACAAATAAAGCATTCCCCTTGAAGTCACACCCGATTCAAACCATTGGATCATCCATCAATCTGGGAACTACACAAGTCACACATTAATTAAAATGTTTTTAAGTGAAGGGGTTACATGTTCACAACAAAAGGAAAATCATGGAATGGTGAATGTGCGAATGTCATGGACTCGTTGCTGAGTTTATGAAGTGAAAACAACGTAAAATCCAAGGACAACCATGCAATGGCGAGAGCCAGATAACAAGGGAGACTATTACAGTACCCATCGTAACATCAACGAACCGTGCCGAACATCTAAAGAAAATACGACGACATTTACCATTACGCGAAAAAATAGATGGGTACAAAAAACAAAAAATAATTACAGAAAATGAAAAGAGGTGCAAAGAATGTGCAAACGTATGAATGATGGTGAAAGACAAAAAAGTGTAAAACAATAAGTATAAAACAAAAAAGTGTAAAACAAAAAATGATAAAACAAAGAAGTGTAAAACAAAAAATTGTAAAACAAAAAATGATAAAATGGCGAGGGGAGTAGGGAATGGATCAGCAGGGATGATGGTCTCCCCCACGACTGGGTGGAAAGGAGGAGACACGAAAAATGGAGTGAGGACGACCGGTTGATGACGAGGTGACGACACTGATTATGTGGAGCTCACGGAAAGGTTTTAATTGTTGGCAATTGACTAACTATGTTCTGGTGGGATCCCCAGGTTTGTGAATGAGCAAGGCCCTAGATGGGAAGGTTTCAAAGACAATATAAGGTCCCTCCCATAGTGTCTAAAACTTTGTCAATTGGGATACATGTGAGGGGTTCCAATACAATACCTTATCTCCACATCGAAATGTGACCTTCTGAATCCTAAGATCATGTCATTTCTTGTTATAGGTCTTGTGGGTTTCATTTGAAAATAGGGCCACTAATTGGTTCTCATATAGCACACTCAAATTAATTAATCATTCATGTTGTGCTAGCGGTAGGTCAAGGTCGAGGTCACTGGCAGTGGATAGTATCCAGAGTTCTGCTTAGATTAGAAGTGTTGGCAATTTTCCATACACTAACTCATAGGGAGAGTACCCTACAGGAAGTTTCCAAGTGGAGCGATAGTCCCATAGGGCATCGTTAAGCTTGGTGCTCCAATCCCTCCTGTATTTGCTAATGGTGCAGGTAAGGATCTTGGTGATCTCCCTATTGGTGACTTCGGCTTGCCCATTGGCTTGGGGGTGATAGGGTGTTGTAAATTTATGTGTTACCCCTAAGCATTGCATGAGTTTTCGAAAAGTGACACCCATGAAGTGAGTCCCATTATCAAAAATGAGTGCACGTGGCACTCCAAACCTGGTAACGATTTGTTGCTAGACAAATCATGCGACGGTGTTGGAAGAATAGTCGATGATGGCTGTCGCTTCTGCCCACTTTGTATAGTAGTCCACCACCACGATGATGTATGCCTTTCCATTTGACAAGGGGGTGATGGGATCCATGAAGTCGATACCCCAAATTTTGAAGGGCTCCAGTGGTTGGATCCACTATTGAGGTCCCTCCAACCATGCCATCATCCCACCATCTCTTTGGCATCATTCGTAGGAGCGGGCGAACCATTGTGCATCCCTGAAAAGTGTAGGCCAGTGATACCCTGTAAGCAGGATTTTAATGGTTGTTCAGCGTCCAGCATAGTGGCTCCCACAAGGGCCCTCGTGAGCATCTTAGAGGACGTGGAGTGTATCATCATCAGGGACATACCATTGAACCAAGCCGTCTATGCACACCTTGTAGAGGTGACCATTGATTTCCATGAAATGCTTGGCCTTATGGAGAAACTGTTGTTTCTGCTGATGGTTCCACTCCTTTGGCAGCTCCTGGGTTGTAAGGTAGGTGAGGATGCGATTGAACCAAGGAGATTCCTTGGGTACTTGACGATCAATGGTACATGTGAAGAGGAGTTCATCTGGAAACTAGTCAGATAAAGGCTTCTCCTCTTTTGCGTCGTCCCATCATAACTGGGACAAGTGGTCAGCAACCACATTCTTGGTCCCCTTTCGATCTACCATGGTAAGATCAAACTCCTGAAGAATCACCAGCCATTGGATTATACGGGGGCTCATCATTGGTTTGTTCATCAGGAACCGGATAGCACTATGGTCAGTGTGCACAAACACCTCGTATTCGAGCACATAGTGCTGGAATTTATCTAATGCGAACACCACCGCCATCCACTCCTTCTCGGTGGTGGTATAGTTCAACTGTGCATCCACAATGCTACAACTTGCACAGTGGATATAATATGGACATTTCTAATCATCACACTGTGTAAGCATGGCTCCCAAGGCATAGTTGGAGGCATCCATCATAATGTGAAAAGGTCTTAACCAATCAGGTGCCTGTAGAACCAGAGCTTCTACAAGTTTCTGTTTCAGCACTTGGAATGCAGACTCGCATTCCTTGGTCCAAACGAATGGAGCGTCCTTCTTTGTAAGTTCTACCAACGACCTGGATATCTTCGAGAAGCGCTTGATGAAACGCTAGTAGTAACCAGTGTGTCCAAGGAATGACCAAACATCTTTGACAGTACTTAGTTGGCAGGTTTTTACTTGGATGACCCTAATCTTTTCAGGGTCTATGCTGATCCCTGTTGATGAGATGCGATGCCCTAGCACAATGCCCTCTTGGACCATCAAATGGCTCTTTTGCCAATTGAGCCTTAGATTGGTGTCTACACACCTTTTAGAACCTGCTCTAGATGGTCCAAGGCTTACTCGAATGTGGCCCCATAGGTGGAGAACTCATCCATGAAGACTTCTACACCATTGCCAATTTGTTGCTAGAAGATTCTTAGGACAAGGCGTCGGAATGTCGCAGGTGCATTGCACAGACCAAAGGACATCTTTTTATATGCAAAAGTCCCCCATGGACTTGTGAAAGTAGTTTTGGCCTGGTCCTGATGCTATTTGGATTTGGTTATAACCACTATAACCATCCAAAAAGCTGTAATATCGGTGTCCTGTGATGGTGTCCAACACTTGGTCCACAAATGGGAGCAGGAAGTGGTCCTTGAAGGTCGCCATGTTGAGCAACCAAAAATCAATATAGATCCTCCACTTACCACTTTTCTTGGGTACGATAACGAGTGGGCTAACCCATTCGCTATCGGTGATAGAATAGATGAATCCCGCCTTAAGCAATTGTTCGATTTCATCTTTTATGATCTACTTAAATTTGGGATTCAACTGTCTTTGTGGCTATCGTTGTGGCTTCATGGAAGGGTCAAGGTAGATCCGGTGCTGGCAGACCTTGGGATCAACTCTAGTCAACTCAAGATATGACCATGCGAATGCAGCAACCCATTTGTTTACCATCACCAGCAACTTCTTTTTATGTTAAGGAGCAAGAGTAGCATTGATAATTACCAACTTGCCATTTTGCAAGAATGCATATTCCAAGTGAGCCGGTAAAGACTTTAGTTCCAAGGGCTCTTGTTTGAAGATCTCAGGGATTTGTAGTGTTCCCTAGTCATCTTGGTCATCAACAGTGGAAATTTGTTGATGAATCTCCTCTATCTCATCCATGCTATCAACATAGGCTTGCACTATCCCCTTAGATGGTTCCATGCACAATGTGCTGCTATTAGGATAAGCTGTCAGTCACTGGGTGCCCTCTTGGTTAGTGGCTGCTGTGTACAAGCACTGTTGAATAGGTGATTCTTCGATACACCGACTACATGCTTGAATGGATATCTGCTTAGCGGACCATAACTACTACACACAATTGCACCCTGAGTCACTGTACGTGATGCATGGAACTATTTTCTTCTCGATCTTCCCGAAAGGATTTTCCTTTGAAATTTCCAGGGACAGATTTCGAAGTCCTAGTCGTGCATCCATCGTGCTTAGCTAGGCTCTTTCCATGATGATTGGGAAGTTCCCCTTATAGTTCTCTACATGGATGACCAGGAAATCAGCAGGATATGACCACCCACAAATGGTGGTCACAATGTCCTCTACCAAACCCAAGGGAACAGTGATGGACTGGTTTGCTAACTTGAGCCGGATGTTGCTCTTCTTTAATGGGGGTAGGTTCCAGTTCTTGTACATATCATGAGAGATCAAATTGACCCCTGACCTTGATTCTATAAGAGCTTTTCACGGCTTGTTCCTATCCACCTAAAGATAGATTAGGGGGCTTCCCAAATTTGTCAATTTCTAGAGAAGAGAACCTGCTTTGATCTAGTTGGTCATGGTGTGTGTGAGCATGACCGTCTGGACATTAGAGTGTGGCAGAGAGGAGGACTGCTAGGGTGGTATGATGGTAGAGGCGTTGGTAGGTTCGGAGGCACTGGCCACAGGAATAGGTGAGGGTGTGTTTAGATTATTGGCCGGAAAAAAGGACGTTTGCATTGTTTGGGTTCCAGTCCACTCAACTGAGGCACTAGTCATAAGTTAACAGCCCTCGTAGCGTTTCTTTGTTGTGGCTGTGGCGGTATTTCTTCCTGCATGGATGGAGTAGGTGGTAACTGAGTGGGATGGTGTGGAGGAGTGACAGAAGAAGGTGACAAAGGGTAGAAGAGATGTGGATTTGTCCCCCTGGGTGATGGAGATGGATGTCTAAAATATCCAGGGGGATGATAGTAACTAGGAAAGGCCGCATGATTGGAAGAGTCTCTTGGAGAGACCAGTTGCTGAACATAGTACCCATAAGGATCTGACTGCTTGTAAGGATACTATTGCCTTGGAGGTGGCATCCCCCATGCTTTTGGTTGTTGCCACTATTGGAAGTATTCATACGGTTGCGGGGGCGTTCCACTCGGATAATATCCTTACTGTTGCTGGTGGAATCACCTGGGGTTGCCTTGTGGATAAGGCAACCTTCATGGTGTCTGCCATTGCGCCAAACGAGGGTTCAAGGCATATACCCCAGACTCTTGAAGGTGTGACACCACAGGACAACATCCCTTAGGATGCTCATATTGGCATACGCCACATCCATCATCCTCCTTGGTGTCAGAGTCTGCAACTTGCTATGCTACAACAACTTTTCCTCTACCCTTATGTAGGGCACGTTCAGCTCCGTTCTTCCTGCACTGATCATGGTCACTACCCTGTTCTTTGGACTCTTCTGCAATTTTCAATACACTTTAGAATTTCTCATCCAAAGAGTCCCACATGTTATCCACCTTTGCCGATATTTCAGATGCAAATTTTTGTAACGGTAAAGTCTTCCAATTCACCACTACTTCCAGTGGTGACTCATCCTCATCATCACAAAATCGGACCTCCCTCTTCCTGAGGGAAGGGTCCTAGTTGAATTCTTCTTCACTCTTCTTTTTCCTAAGTCCTCCTTCTTCCTTGGCCACCTAATCAATGAGGCGATGCAACTAATGGACCCTTAGCTCTGACAGTCGTCCCTTGGCGTACACGCTAAGGGTCTTTCGTGTTTCAAAATGGAGCCCATCAATGATGTGGCGAAGCTATACCCACTGAAAGTAACCATGACTAGGGCACCGATGTAACAATGAGTAATACCTACTCATGGCGGCATCCAAGGTTTCATGATTCCCTTGTTTCCAACCTTCGATCTGCCGTCTCAGATTAGCCACTCTAGAGTACATTTGATATTTGTCATTGAAGATTTCAAGCATCGTACTTCATCTTCCAATTGATTCTGGCTCCAAGGATCAATACCAACTTTTAGCTTCTTTGATAAGCGTGCGAGGGAACAGCTTCAACCATTGCCAATCATTATCAATGTTTTGCAGGGTGCAGGCATCATGGAACGCCTGCAGGTGGGTCTGTGGATCATAGTTGTATCCCCCTTCAAATCCAGGGATGTTGTTCATATCAACATGCTTGATCTGACTATCTTTTATGTGCCTACTTGGAATGTGAACTGCCTCTGTAATCTGGAGCATGCTCCGAGTAGCTAACAACGGCTCATTTGAATCATAGTCCTATTGGGAACCATGACGTTTGTGACAATTCCAACTACCCCTTCTTTCATGTTGGCGAGCATCACACGATTGGTCACGTGCTTCCTCACATTGTCCCTTCTGAACCTTTTTACCAGCATCCTTTCTCTCCAGCCTTCCCCTGTTATGCTCAGAGCCTGAGCTGGAGGAAGGCGTAGGAGAGGGGGAGGACGGAGAAGAAGGAGAGGCATCGCCATCGCTCTAGCGATGATCTCCCCATGTACCCTGATGACGACCTCGATCATCCAGCCCAACCTTGCTGCATGACCCTCCATCCCCTTGAGGATCTTGATTACTTGGAGGTTTTTTTTGAATGATTGACTGGATGAATTGCTGCCCCAGGGAAAGTTCAATTGAATGGGTATCATGAAATATGGGATCCCCATCGTCTTGCACCCCTTGCGAGAATAAGGGGTTGGTGAATTGCTTCCCCTTCTACTGTTCATATCTCTTCACCTACTGCTGATCTCTTGTCTGGTGAGCCTTCATGGGACGATAGTCCTGATAGTCATGATCATCCATGACATACTCCGCCACCCGATCCTAGATGCCCAATCTGCCCAGATTATGATATAGCATCATAGGAGCTGCTCAGTCAGGTGGTAGCACGATGCTAACCTCCATGTCCCGCCATCAAAGATGCTCATCCTAATGTAGGATGAATGTGAAATCAAGGACATATTCATCGAGATGTTTGTACACCACTTGACATTCTTGCGACACTGGTGGTTCAAATACATCTCTACTGTGAGAAGACATGTTGGATGTTAGATGGTCCATATAATCGGTGTACCTTACGATTAACTTAAGTTCACCTAGCGTGCGTAAATATTTCTACCCTGGGGCCGTTCCAATGACTTAAATGATAATTTCACTAAGGTCGGATGACGCATGTAAGACTAACAGTCCCTGGCAACGACACCAATGATGAGCGGCTAGGTATCCCTATGCCCAACCATACGAATCATGAGCGTTCACGTGCGACTCGGTTGAAATCCGTAGACTGCAAGCACTTAACATACACCAGACTTCTATCCAGTGAAATCTTGGGTTAGAACGGTCATTGTCATCCTAATCTCACTTGTGAAGTTTGGTTTACGTTGGTTAAGTGAGATTAAGGCTAATAGTTTTTATATCTTTTTAATTATCTTTCGGAGACTAATTATCTAGGAAAATAAAGATAGAATATTAATTAATCTAAAATTATCCTAATCTAAATCTTAACCATTCCTAACATAAGTACCTGGTCCCATCTTCCGAGCACGTTCTGAGCATCTCCTAACGCTTCTGGGTTACCAGATGTTAAGCGTCACTGGGCTTACCAAGCGTTTGGATTACGTTCGAGATGGTCATACTTATGGCCTTAAGGAATTACGAATAAAAAATAGCGATTGAAATTATAATAACGAAAACATAAGTAATTAACAAGTAACTAATAAAGCATAAATAGATTAAACTATTGAATGCATAAAATAACTAAGTCCAAATGCTACAAGGAATGCTTGAATAGTTCATCTTTATTGCCGTCACGTCAATGGGCTTAGATACATCAACGCTTAAATAAAGAGCCAATCACTTTTCTTACACCTGTTGCGGATACTTGGAAAATATTCTATCTCTTGCAGGAACAAACTGCAAGAGCTTCGCTACAACTACTCAAAAAGATGCCTAAATGAGCCGGAAGCCCTCTTATTTATAGGCTGGGAAAGGTGGCTGCGTAAACGGGGCCACGTTGATGCAGGGAGGCTACGTTGATGGGCCCACATCAATGCGGCCGCATATACGCGGCCCAATCGACGCATTGACTAAATGACACTTCATCAATGTAGTTCTCATTAGAAAAAGAAAAAGAAAAAAATAATGAGGATTTAAAGCACACCCTTTGGACAAAATAAATGGGCTACAAGCATTGGTTATGGAACTCATCCCTTTTAACTAAGGCCCTTCCTCACTCCATACTTCTTCTCTAATAAGGAATGGTGGTTGTTTTGTGAAAGCACTCTTGTATCTCAAGGGATGGATTGGTCCTAGAATGATGATACAAAGTCACTAAACGTGGTTGGTTTTGGTTTGGACTAAGGATGGATCCTATCAAGTCGTTCAATCACAAAATCTACAAGGGACTTCATGTGACCATAATTAGGAACTCCATTCCACACTCTCTCTCATCCATCTATGCTTTCCATGTCTTATCTCACTGCTCGTTTCATGTTTTGATGCAATGTCCTAGCTTGATGTGTTGGAATTATTGGTTACTTTCAAGTTTTGTACTTAACCTTCTATAACCATTCATCATCCATGGACCCCACGAACTCTTTGGTTTGAAGTTATGCAAGGGCATAAGAGGCCTGTGCCTGCTTTGGGGAGGACCCACTTGCATATCTTTTGGTTGGATTAGTTAACTTCTTTACCCTTAGACACTTTTTACAATCAAATTCTTTTTGTTTACCCCATTAATGACATCCAATTATGCACATCTTCACAACCCTTTTTAGTGAATTTTCTTTTTATTGTTGTAAATTCTTATATCCACTTCAACTATTTCTTTGTGTTGAACTTTTTCAAAATTCATGGACCACTTATCTTATCTACCCTATTTGTCAGCCTTCCTGCTAACGCTCCTAAAGGAAATGGTCTACTACATTCACAACTTAGCCATGTGTAACCACTGATGAGACAAGGCATTTAACTGCTATGTGTTACCAATTGCATACTAATTTTTGATTCTTTTGTGATTGCAGTGGATAGCATGGACTGGGAGCAAGACTATCTTCACCAAGGATGATGTAGCAGTACCACATAATGAGGACCAATCGTGATCATTGGATCTCTTCTCTCTTTCTTTCTTCTACTGCTAAGAGGTGTTGGATGTCAATGTTCTCTAGGTTGTTCACTTCTATTATCATAAACACCTAATGTTGTTAAAATTGTAAAAAATCTTAGAGTTTGTTTGTTTCATCTGAGTTAATTTGTGTGTTAGTCAATAATCCCATACCTATCCAATATGTTGTGTTGTAAAGAACATGTTCCTCTTTTTCTTCACTAGAGGATGAGTTTTCATTCAGTCGTGGGGGTATGATGAACATGTTTTGAACGTCAATCATGACGTTGCTTATGCAACATCGGGGTCCAGCTGCGACGTTGCGTACACAATGTTGGGGTATAGAGTCCAAGTCTATAAATACTGCACTTAAGCTCCAGTTTTCACATTAGTTTCTAGTCAGAGTAGCCGAGCTTTACCGTTTCTTCCTTTCAAAGTTCGAATATTTTTTGAGTGCCCACAAAAAGAGTCTAAGTATGTACGGTTCTTTGTTCGAGCACTGATGTACTTAAGCATAGCAATGTGATGGGAATAAAATGAACTCTTTTGACAATTCTTGTAGCACTGAGAATAGATTAATATTTTCTTTAATGCATTTTACTTTCTTGCTCTTTACTTTAATGCATTTGAATTAAGCAATTTATTTCCAATAGTTAATGAATGCAAGCATGACCACTTTGAGCATACATATAGTACTTGGTAACCCAACAACGCTTAACATTTGCTAGCCTAGTAGCTATATGTGTTTAGGATGTGTTCCAGAAAGTGGGATGGTTACTTGTGTTAGGCTAGATAGGCAACAACGAATTAGATTTTAAATTACTCTACCCTTTATTCTTGTTATAGGCGATCAAATCTATAAAACATAAAAAATAAGAAAAATCATATACCTCAATTACACTTAAACCATACCTTGAGCCTGTAGTTGGGAAGACAACCAACATTTGCAATGCCATTTCACTTCTTAGAAAAGCTAGTGTAGTAGATAACTATAGGTTCGTGGAATTTGACCAAATCATGCATAATGCCTTAGTGATTCATATAGTTGGATGTAGGGATACTTACCGCTCATCAAATATCTTGAAAACTTAAAATACATTATATGAACATAAGCATATATCATAAAAATCCTTACAACACTTTCAATGAAATGAGCTAAATTTCCAAATTTTCAATGTTTTATAAGAGATCTAGAAATTTTCCTTTATCATTTGGATTATCCTAAGTGTTTCTAAAACAATTTTTATTACCTTATCTCTAATAACCAATAAGTCCCTTAATGTAAAGGTTCTTCTACCAAGAATCAATGCTACAGTCAATTGGTGAAATTGATAAAGATATAAGAAATAGGATTGAAGTAGAATGGTTATAATGGAAACAAGTTAGTGTTGTATTATGTCACAAAAGTATCCTAGTAAAACTAAAAGAAAAATTCTACAATATAGTGATCACACCTTTTATCTTAAATGGTACTAAATGTTGGGCTGTAAAAAAGCATCATTAGCAACAAATTAATGTGGTAGAAATGTAAAAGCCTATATGAATGGTGAATGTTACAAGAAAAGACAAATTTCATATTGCAGATATCAAAGGAAAACATAGAGTAGCTTCTATTACAAATAAATTATGAAAATTGTATCTTAAATGGTTTGGTCATGTTTGAAGAAAATTAAATAATAATCATCTCAAAAAAAGTTACCACATCATCCTTGTACATAACTTGTTGAAGTGAAGACCTAAAAAAGCAAGAAATTGTTTAAGAAAATATAAAAATTTCTAAATAGATAAAGCGCACACCCTTAACTCTTTCAAAAGTTCATTCCTTTACACACATATCTCATCAATATTTTTTTGGCATATTAAAAATCCAAATAGTTGTGAGTTCATTGTATTTACTTAACTTCAAGCTTGAAGTTGCCATTTTTATTTCTAGTTCAATGATATGTGATTTTAGTTTTATTCACATTAACTATTAAGCCATATAAGGTACATAAACCATATTCATTGATAATTTTTTTAGGTCTTGACCCTAAAATAAATATATATTAAAAATAAAATTGTAGAGCACAAAAGCAAAGGAGTACAACTCCAAATCAATAAAAAGAAAAGGTCTAATTTTTTTTTTTTGGAAATGTCTTTTTAGATTTCCATCCTTACAACCAAATCCTTAAAAACCTTTCCTTTGGGATAGGAAATCAAATATTCCATGAAAAGATTAAAAGTGGGTGGAGGGGGAAGAAGCCCCTGTTCTATCAATAGAATCAACCTTATTAAAAGATATTATCTCCATATCTTGACTAATAACTACAAACCAAATTATTAGCTGTTGAAATAGCTTTTTAAATACCTTGAAAATATAAACTAAAGTAGCATCATCAAACATATAAAAGAAGATTAATAAGCACACCACTCATTTGAATAGAGATTTGCTCTTTGATTAAATTTCTAAATCAACCCTCTATCTTATCAATAAAACTTACCAAGTAAGATGATGGAAATTTGATGAGCCGGTGCCTCCCTATTTTTGCCGCACAGTTTCAAGGAACTTCCTAAGTTCTTGTATTTGAGGGCAAACAAATTAAGAGCAATATCAAATCTAATCAACTTTCTCATAGTTTACTATGCACAACAGAAATGATTGACATAAAAACTGGCAATTTTCAACAAGGAGAGTCCAGGGTTCAAAGCACTACAAACGAGCTCACATTTCACAGAAACAGTGCTCCATCTCAGGACCGTATTATCCCTTTTCTGGGCCGAAACCCACCTAAAATTAATTCAAACTCAGGTGGCCCAAGCAAATTGTTGATGGATGAGAGAATTCAGATAGACAGACATGACGGGTGCAGTTTCCATGTGCACTGCCACAGCCACAGCCACAGGCACAGTGGCTTCTCTTTCCCTTATCCGCCATTCCTGTTTGCCACATCAAATTCAAGCTAACATCTGCACAGCCAAATTTAGACGCAGGAACAGGCCCCAAATTGTGAGCCATTGCAGCCACTCTGAACTGAAGCCAGAATGCACTGCAAATATCAGCAAGAGAGAATTTCTAAGTTTGAGTTTTCTGGCAAGCATCAGTTTAGTAGCGAGAGAGAGAAATTTGGCCAGAGCCCAGGACAGCAGTGGAGCATCTTGTGAACTGAAATTTGCTCCTTCAGGTTTGGGATACTGCGACATTCTTACAGGCACCGGTATTCAAGCTTCGGAGGGTCAACTTATCAAGGTATCAAAATAAAAATGTCCTTAACATCTTGTAAATTTGTTTTTTCTCACGCTTTGAATCACAAGTTGCCTTTCATCTTGGGTTGCATTTCATCTTGGGTTGCAGTGTCCACAACTTATAGTCACATGCTTCTTTTGTTTTTTATTTTTATTTTTTCTCCAATCACATTTTCCATACAGCTTCAAGAGTTGCTTACGTTGCATTCTTGGAATTTGTGTAATTTTCTATTTATGGAGCCAAACATTGTTATGTTAATTCATGTAATAACTAAGTACTCCGGCTTTACGCAGTTTCCTTTGATATACGACTTTACATGCCAGCCAAAAAATTTTAGAATTTTGTTTTGAATCCGAGCAAACATGAATAGTTGCATAGGGATTCAAAGCTTTCCAAAGGGGCAGTAGCATAGGACCTGACCAACATGCCGCTGGGCAGAAGCCCAAGCAAAAGGTTTAAATTTTAAAATAGTTCTTGGGTTTTTGAGTTCTGAAAAGGATTCTGAATGATGTTCTAATAAAAGCTGATGATGATCTCTGTCACTGTTATGTAATTACGTTGCCGGCTACAAATTGAAATTTTTTTTGAAGCTTTTAATTGTGTAATGCTGCAAAGAGGTTCTGTTAAAAATGTTAGTTTAATGTACGTATTGTTCCATAAAGCAGTGTCAAGTTTAAGAGTTTTTCTCTTTTAACACTAAACAATTTGAGATTCTTTGATGAATGAAGGAATGCAATAATATGGTACATGTACAATAGGAGTTTTGACTCAGGAATAACACTAATGAGGCAGCAATTTTCAATTTCAGGCTCATTACACTGGAAGGTTGGAAAATGGCAAAATTTTTGACAGTAGTTATAACAGAGGAAAACCCCTGACATTTCGAGTGGGTGTTGGCGAGGTACATAAATTTTCCGTTTTATTTGAGAAGACTCTATCAATAAAGCTGAAAGTAAATATATGCATGGCTGTTTTTAATTTAGATGTTATACTTGGATTTTCCACCTAGATACCATGTTTTAAAAGTTTTCATGATTCATCTTTTGTTACTTGAGAAAATCTCAAAATTAATGCGTGGCATTTCTAGGACTCCTTTATCAAAGTGTAGATTGTATTGTCTTAGACTTACTAGCACTAGTAAACTATATTGTTATAGTTCTTTTTTGACATTCAACCATTAAGAAAATACAATGCAACAATGATGATGTACTGAAACAAAGTAATGTCTACTTTTTGCAATATGTAGAAGCTTATTTTTAGTTTCATGTTTGTCAACCATTTGGTTGACTGACTACAGTTTCTCCATTTGAATTGGCCATGAAGAATACTAAATCACATGACATTTAAAATTCTCTCAAATGCCTAAATCCTAGCAGAAACTTATGTTGATTACATTCAATATATCAAGCAGGTTATCAAAGGATGGGACCAAGGCATAATAGGTGGCTCAGGAATACCTCCGATGTTGGCTGGTAAGGCTTTAAAAGTTATCTAAATGGACAAACACTGATGTTTTAGCTTATTTCAACATTGTGCTGTTGCATGACCAGGTGGCAAACGCACATTGAAAATTCCTCCAGAGCTTGGTTATGGTGCAAGAGGAGCAGGATGCAGAGGAGGTAAGCTGACAAAGTCTATACATGCTAAATGTGTTCAGTTGTTTCTTTGTGTTATGAGTTATTGATTTATTACCTTGTCTCTATCAGATATGACCGTCATGTTAAATTTTTTTTATTTTCCTTAATTTAATGTGAAATACCATAGAGCCAACTAAAACATGGACTGCATAAAGAAATGTAAACTCTATTTCATGATTGTTGAAGTTTTGCACTATCTTTATTAAAGCTGAGGCATCCCTTAAGCCTGAAAGCGGAAAATGTGTATGGTCCATGACTACCGACTTTAGGGATCTCTTTAGCTGCTTGGGCCGATCATTTTTAAATAATGCCATACTCAGGATGCAGTAATAAATAGCTCCAAAGCATTATGATCATGTGTTAGACGTACTAGAGATTTGTGAAACTTCACAAACCTTAATTCTATCCCATGTATGTGCCTTTAAATCTGGTCTATAAAACAATATAGATACCATCTTGGTCCATTCTGATATTTATTAACATTAGGCAGATTTCCAAAGAATCAAATATTGCAAGTTTTTGGGACTTGATACTGTTGTTTGAACTAGAGATTTGGAATAACAAAATGCATAATGGTTGTCACGAAGGATGATGCCTTTGTCAAGTTACAGACAAAGTTTGTTCCCAAAATTTACAGTCCTTCGGTCACCTGAATCATCCTTTGGTCGACTGAACAGTTCGATAGGTTGACCAACCCCACTTAAGGTTGACTAACCTAAGAGGTAACCAATTTCAGTAGGAAGAAAAATGCTTACATGCTAGGTTAACCGACCTTGCCTAAGGTCAACCTACCTGGGAATCGGCAAAGGATAGAAGGAAGAAAATACATCACTCTTAAGGTTGACCGGCCTTCCCATAGGTTGCTCAAGCCAAGATTACTAGCTGATGACAGTGACCGCACTTCCGGATGCTTAAAGCCAAGAAAGACGACTGCATCGAGAGCTCACATTTTTGTAAAAAAGAGCAGAAAGTTGACGGACGTCAATTAAGGTCGACCTGTCAAGGAAAAAAATGACAAATTATAAAAGACAAAAAGCCAAAAAGCCCCTTGAATGTTGTGAGATGAGAAAAGTGTTAAGGAGTGAAGGTTGTCATTTCTCTCCAAGGGCAGAGCATGCATATGAGGACATCATAGCTCTTATGGTCGTTGATGCATAGGTGGAGATGGATCGTTGGATGCAGATTAGTATATCAGCAGCAACAACCAATATCAAAGAAAGGGTCCAGGAAAAGTTCGAATGTGTACTAGAAAGACCTTAACAGAGACAAACTATCTTTCATTGTATTTCTGTGTCCTTATTGCCATATCTCTTGCATCATCGTACTTGTATTGGATGCAGTCTGATCTATTGTAAGATCCTAAAAGTATTATTCTATTTTCCTTTGTTTTGAAGTCTACTTTGAGGATTTTTGCCTTAAAATCGTGGTTGTACAAAAAGGAGATTGGAAACTCTTGAAACCAACACTGTTCTTCAAGGATTTGAAGATTGGAAGAGAACTTAGGGGGTAGAAAAGGTTAGATATTAGATAGCCTTGTAGAGTGAACTAAGCCCAAGCTAAACCACTATAATTTTTAATCTGCACTTTGCATTTTATTCATATTTGCATTTTGTTTTTATCTTAATTTAAATGTGCTTTACTCTCGTTTATTTAAACATTTGCAAGTATATTTTGATTGTTAGGCTTATTTTAGACTGTGCATATTTAATTGGGACACCTATAACACTTTGCCCTAGCTAGGGCAGGGTGATGCCTAGGATCAAGTAATCTTAGCATGGAAGCATGATAACTAAAACCAATAATGTGCAGAATACATGATAATAAGAAAGGTCAAACGGTACTGAACTTTTCTACCACACCAAAAACTCAACATACATATCACGTTATAAAATGCATGTCTCTACATAAAGCAAACTATACATTGCTTTGCTAAAATACAAAAACACATAAACTTCATCATCGTATATAGAAGAGTATAGAGAGTTTCATACAAGGATATCTAGTTCACACTATTGTACATGAAAGTATACATTAACCAAGCATTGAAGATTCTCCCCTCCTCTACCCTTCCTTTGCGAGCTCGTCTAGGCTTCTGTGCCTTTTACCTTTAATTAACTAAAGTCAGTACACAATTGAGTGGGAAGCCTTTACACTTCCTCTACTAAACAATCGACAAGTGCTGCACTAGAGGAGAGGAGTGGGGTATAAGGCAACCTGCAACCACTGTTAGTCTTATGCATGCTCAAAACAACACATACCATATATATCCCATAATGCTAACATACTATCATACAATTACAAATAAAGCCATGGTCCGACATCATCTATCTTGCCCATGTCATCATATCCATGATCCACACAATCATAATCTAATCCGAACACATATAATCAATGATATGACTCACAAATCGATACTACCACATACATGGCCCATGTGGTGGCTAGCATATCCACACTCAGTGTAGCATATGAAATGTTGCCATGAGTACTCATAACAACCATTACTTGTAGGTTTTTTATTAGTCTTTTACTTATCCCAACTGATGCTAGGGTCCACCAACCTATGACCCGCAACCATTAGCCTTTTGAAGGACTGGTGATAGGGATGAACACACTTATGCCATGGACCAGCTGTAGGGATGAACACACCTACGCTCTCTCACTCTCAAGATGAGGCTTGAGATAGGAGCCTTACTGATGCATCACAGTGGAGGTCAATCCATACTACCTCCAAGGTGCCTCCTCACCAACTGATCCATACTCTCATGTTAGCACCACCCGCCAACGACTGTCACAAGCATTGTGGTGAAAACATATACACAGTTCGGCTAGCTTAAGCCAACACACCCAACCAAACATAATCGCACATATCCACCCCTGTCATAGGCACAACACACCCAAACAAACATAACTGCACAGATCCACCCTTAATAGTCATTCCATGAAAACAATACCATGATGCAACAAAACAACATGAATCCCTCAATGTGACAAAACAATACCATATTTCTTAAAAGACACCTACTTCCATACAAATGACCACTATAATAACCTTCAAAATGAGATATGCCCAAAGAGAAAACTAATTTCACAATTATAAAGTACTTTCCAAAACAATCTCAATGACACTAATTTTATCCCAATCTGGAAGCAAAGTTATGTGCGTTCAAAGTTTAAGTAATAAAATAATATTTAATTACCATCAGAAAGGATTGCAACACCCAAAAATGCTCATGTCCCAATAGGCTTCACAAATAGCACATTTCAATCATGAGTCTCATCAACACCACATATCATATTTTACAAGTCCACATCATCCCATATATTGCATATATATTAATCAACAACTCATAATCAAAATCAGACAATTTTGGAAAAATAGACAAAATAACAAGTTCAAGCTCAATCCTTGAGCTATCCACCTCACATGCCCACATTGCATAATCATATACACTAATTTAGCACAAAAATATAGAGAAAAGGTGAATACAACCCGTCAATTAAAATTGTTGGAGCAGAAAGGCCGAAACAAGTAGAAAATCTTCAAAAATCCAACAAGACTATTTTGATCTTAACAAGTTCTGCACCTATGTAGATATGACTGCAGCAATCCAAATCCAGATTCAAAGCAAGCAAATACCGTCCACAAATCTCATAATTTAGAAAAAAAGAAGAAAAATAAAACCGTCCACAAAGCTCATAATTTAGAAAAAAAGAAGAAAAATAGAAGAGAACAGAGGAAAAGATAAGAGAATAAATGGATAAGAGAATAAATGGAACCCTCGTTTCTGTTTCTAAACAAAAGAAAAAAAAATGAAAAAGACCCAATTCATATGGGTGGCGGCAAGAAAAGGGCGGTGGGAAACATTATAAACTATATTTTTTATCCATTATATGCTTTTCGCATATATGTTTGTTTTTGTTAAAAAAAAAAAACAAAATATGCACAAGTCGCTTCTTTTTTGCATGGCACATGCAAAATCTGATTTTGACTTTTACTTTTGTTTACTTTTAATTTTTTTTTATAGAACGATTTTCATAAGTTATTTTTATTTTTGGTTTCCACAACTAATACCACAGGAAACTTTAATTGGAAACTTTAATAATGTGTAACAGACACATTGGGACTCCAATTCAAAATCCTTTAAACTTACGAGATCCTTATCATAAGCCCTACACATTCACATGCCAAAACCACACCCAAACATCATGCAACATAGTGCTATAGTACAAATGCCTACATACCAAAATCATACATAAACCATAAAACATATCACATAGGTGCTCTTGTACCCCACACATCACATTAGTTAAGCATATAAGACAACATTACCGTAACATAAAAGCGAAACCTCATAACATATAAAATACATTAACTCATCCCTGAAAACCCAACTCATCCCTGAAAACCCACCACGACTCCACATGTAATATATAACTCATAAGCAAATGACCATACCTACTGGATAGGATGTAACACTACCCTATTCACCCTGCCTTTAGGGTGTGACATTCAATCCACATTGGCCAAAGTTTTAAATTCTACTTATTGCATATCAAATTTTGCATATGGAATGGACCATTATCTATCATTCACTAAAGTATTATTTTTTGTTTTCAATTCGTGTGTTTCATGTAAATTATTTTTTATTTGCAATTTGTTTGTTTTATCTGAGGATGTTGGGTGTTGTGCGAACTGTAATGTACAGGCTCATGTGTGATTCCTCCAAACTCTGTTCTTCTGTTTGATGTGGAATTTGTGGGCAAAGCATAAGTTCTTAGTGGCACACGTTTCTACAGACTATGATTACATGTAAACTGTGATTTCAATTTTAGAGGACCTCACCCTTTTAACCCTGAAACTTACAATTTAAAGGGCAGGCTGTTGGAACAAAGTTCAAGGCTGGCATGTATTTTGTATAAGGAAGTATTATCCCCTCAATATTTTTCAATGATTGGACCGTTCTTTTCCTTCAGTTTTCTTGGCATATCAAACATCTTAAATTTAAACATAAAAGAGAACTAATATTGAGTGCTAGTAATATATCCAGTCCAATATTCCTCTGACGGCTACATTCAAGAGGTATACCATGAATATGTTCGGATAATTGGGATTCACAAATCGTTATGCTATTTCCTGATAAGAAAAATCTTATAAATATTGATAATGTACATTACTGCATTTATTTGGATTTATTGATTTTTTACATTCAGCAACGAAGATAGCTGACCACAGCCTATGTCATATTCATGTTTTGGCTGTGGAGTATCCTAACAAGTAATTTGGTGGAACTCAGTAGTTCCAATTTACAGGTCATGCATAAAAAGATGCACAATCATCATCATCATTAGAAAGTCAAATTGCTGTTTTCTTTATGACATTCTATTTCAAAGGAGATCCTGTGGTCTTTCCAGATTCCATCTTCCAAATACTGCTCGTATAGATTGACATTATTTGATTGGTCCACAGATATGACAATAATGCTTCTTGTGCCATAACGTCCCTGTTAACGAAAAACGCACCCAAGAGGCATGATGAAGTTGGATTTATAAAACACAAGGGAAGTAAATCCCTGAGCATTTTTGCAATAATCAAATTACATAAAATTGAGCAAGTCACTGCAACTCAGCCTTACCCCTTTGGAATTTTGAGTGTCAACGTAGACCGAGCTTAATGCATAATCCCACTCAAATGTCCACCCGGTTCTTGGGACAGCTGATCTGTTTGCTTTAGTTTTATCCTTCATAGCTTTATCAATAACCTCAGTTTCTGGTATTTCTTCTCCTGCGTGCTCTTCTACCATCAGTTTAAGCTTTTTCCTTAGAAATTCAGCCTAAATCAGAGAATCCAAAACAAGAGAATGAATACAACTGTTTGAAGCATTCAATCTCGGTACTGCAGGTGAAAAACACACAAACGTAATTACCTTAGGCCATGGAGTATCAAGCTGGGCGTTAGAAAGAACATGCAAACCAGGAGAAACATTACCCACAAAAGCCTGATTACCCTTGTGACGGTTTGTTATGTAAGCAGACTCCGCAGTGCAGAGATCAATCAACATCAAATTGAACCCATTAAAGGCATCAGCATAAGGGTAAACTTGTCTGCCATATTCAATTGGAGATTTGGAACTCTGCAGCAAAACACGCCCTGAATTCAGAGAACAAGGCAACCCCACGATAACCAATAACAGCAAAAAATGTTCATTATCAACCCAACAGCTTTCTCGCTCCCTCAAAATCTTCAAATTGAGAGAAGAAACCTAATATAAATCCTATGATTTCCACGAACACTCCCACAATTGTTTACGTCAAAGAAAACATCTCTAATCCACCAGATTTCTCAATAAATAACAGAAAATAACGATGCTAAACACATTAAATCCACAAGAAGAGGATATTAAAAGTGTTAAGAAAAAGAGTTCTCTATCAGTCGATAATTTGGATAATCGTACACAGCCAATGAAAAAAGCACCTTGTACATTGAAACACAGTTTAAACTTAAAATTAACAAGCAACTGGATAAAGAAAACCTGCAAAAAATTAGTAACAAGCTCTCCTCTGGTTTTAGCAGAGGGCTGGGAAGCAGGTTCTCTGAAATTTGTAACAAAAGCAACACGGCCATTCCTAGACGCAGCAAACCAGGTTCCACCTCCTATGCAATCTTTGCCGGCCAAAATTCGTCCCCCTTCCCACCAATGCACAGGTTTGGTAGGCCTGAAACGAAATTCGGTTATTCATGGAACGAGCTGAAAAATATTCATGTCTCCAAAATAATTATAATTTTGAAATTCTGTAACCCAGTAATGTACCTATCATGATCTTCATCCCTATTCAGCGCCAGCAAAAGGCGGTAGCGAGGATGGGCATTCCACAGCCAAACACCAATACACATCGTTGCTTCTCTATTTCTTTCTCTCTCTCTTTCTGTGCTCTCTCTCTTTCTGTGCAAATCGTTGAGGAAATTTCAGAACGGCAACGTACTTAAACACCTCGAATATATTAAAATCGTTTCTTTTTTTGTCCCAGAAAACCAGAGGCACCGGTTATTCAATCAGATGGGCGCTACCCACCAGACCATTTTAAACCGGGGACCAAAACCGGGACTTAGAATTCATGTTAAACGCCTGTTTTATTCTTAGAAACGTGGCCGACTTCCCAACCCAGTTAAGAAAGATGGAAATGAAACCTATTATATTACGTCTTCACGTTTGATTTCTGAGCAGTGCTCGACTTCTTTTGGATACGGTAACGTTACCACTTGCAACGGGCAAAACTCGAGAGAAATGAAGCAAGCCAGAATTGTGCAAAAAGCAACAATCAAGATGTGGATCTGTAAATTCTATTCCTTGTAAGGCAAAGCGTGTTTATGCAGCATGTACGGGTCTTGGGGGGTTTGTTAAGGTGAGCCACAGACCTGGGGGAAAAAAACCAAAGCTTTAACAGAGCACAAAGTTGTAAGATGACCCCTGGTCAACCAAAGCTTTAACAGAGCACAAAGTTGTAAGATGACCCCTGGTCAACCAAAGCTTTAACAGAGCACAAAGTTGTAAGATGACCCCTGGTCACCCACAACAAGACAAAAACTAATGACACCCCTTGATATGAAAGCTAAAACCAAAACAGGCAATTATAAAGGGACACCCCTTAAGAGAAAGTAATATTATTGGCAAAGCCTAGTGCTGGACATTGAAGTTGAACTTTACTAGCAATTGAGCATTTCACACTATAGTCAAATTCAATATAGTTGGTGTTTTGATACCAAGCATATAGACAACATTTCCAAATAAAGAAAATAATTTCAAATAAGAGGATTTTCCAGGCTTTTCAAAAGTGTCACTTAACAGTCATCTTTGAAGATACATAGAGGGAACCACCTGACCAGTGAAGAATAAAAACTTGGAGAGACTGACCATTTTCAAATTTATCAGTGTATATTGGTCTTGTTAAAAGATGGGTTTCTGTTAGTATATATGCCCAGAGAAACTTTGAAACTAAAACTGAAATAATACTTATCTCAGCATTTAGCATGAAATATACATTATATGTGTAGTAAGCATAAATAAAGTTACTAAGTTTTTTTAGGTACAATTTCAAAAGCTCAATTAAATTATTAATTATGTTAATTATGATGATTTTATTTTAAAATAAGACAATTCAGGAATACATGGTGTTCATCTTCAATTGGTCCTAGATTACATAAACAACAGGTTCTCTCTTCTCTTGAAATCTTGACCCATCTACTTATCTTGTTTTCTGCTTTTTTAACATGGTAGGTGATAGAATATATGAGCAGATAAATAAGTTGCTTTTTTGTTGATGCTTTCTTTTAATATTATCTAAGTAGAATTGTTTCTTTCCTACTAGGCTACCCCTTGATGTGCAAAAGTACCTTGTTTATGATATTCTTACAAAAAGCTGCCTTATATCACAATGTAGAATCTTTGAGTGTTTTATTTTTTGAGCTAAATTATTCCCTTATGCAACCACTCTATTTATTGTGTAGCAACTAAGACTTCTTTTGAAAATTTAATGTTATGCTATAAGAGAGACTATGAATCTATGCTGCAGATTGACAAAGAGCTTATATCTTGAAGGGCATCATATCTACTTCAAGAAGCGTCAAATCATATTGTGCCTGTCTTTTAACTTGAAACTCTTCCACTAAAAAATGCTTTTGAACTTCTTCTATTTTCTTTCAATATTTGCTAGCAAGTTCAAGACCCCACACTACACACCCATACAAAGGAGTTGGTTGCACAATAAAACAATTTTTTTTTTATTTCTTAGGCTAATTTAGCTTTCTTATGACATTTGCTTTTTAAATTAAATAAAGCTCTCAATCCACTTGCAATCTTCTTGTTTGATGCATACATTCCACTTGTAATTGTGAGAAAGATCTAAACCAAGGTATCAATAAGTTGGTGTCATATTTACTTGGTCCTTTCCAATAATGAAATAGTAATAATTATTCTTAGTACCACTTACCCTAGTTCTGGGTTTTTGCACCTTAACTTTCATTATTGACTATTGGTAGAAATCATCCAAAATAATATGCATTTTTTGTTGACCTTCCTTAGAATTAGAGATGAGAATTACATCATCAACATAGAGCAAAAGATAGACAAAGTTAAAATTATTTTTAATAAAGTATCTACTTGGAATTTTTTGGGTCCGCTCTTCAAGTTCATTAATAAAAATAACAAAAAGTGTAAGTAACAGAAGACAACCTTATTTAACCCCCAATATGACTATGCAGTAAAACATTTTTATACATTTTGGTACAGACTTTGAATAATAAATAACAAAGATAGAAAAGTACTTGTGTTTTTTAATCACTTCCACAGTTTGCTTCAAATAACAGAATCATATGCTTTAAAAAAATCAACAAACCAAACAAAGTTTTTATTTTTATTTTTCCCTTTTGCACAATTAATAAGATATTTCAATGTGATGAGGTGATCAATAGTAGAATGATTTTATTTTTCCCTTTTGCACAATTAATAAGATATTTCAGTGTGATGAGGTGATCAATAGTAGAATGATGACATCTAAACCTAGCTTGTGAAACTACTCATAAATTGTTTTCTTCTATATATATACCAATCTTCATCTCAAGAAGATTTCCCATACCCTTGGAACAAATATTACTGATTATAGTCAACCTTTAGTTATTTAAATCAAATTTATCTCCTCTTTTGAAGAGCAAAATAACTCTATCAATATACCATTCTTTATCTAAACCAATTTGAAGCCCATGGTTTAGATTTTTCCAAATTGTCTACCATACTGAAAGTCCTTCCCAAGTAAGCATTTCTCCATATAATCCTGCTACATCGTCAATGACTTTACTTTAGGCTAGTCTTTTGATGCCTTACCTAGTGTCCTCACAGGAGTTCAAAAATTTATCATTATTCTTTTGATACCCTACTAATTCTCCCTTGCCTTGAAACAAATTTTAAAAAATCTACAACATATCATAATATCATAAAAGGAAAATTTTGGTTTTAATTTTTCCCTTTTATGTAGTAACTTCAAAAAATTTCTTGGTTCTATCTTATTCATGTGGAGAAGACTAGTTTGTCTCTGTTTAATGCATTGTCTTTCTAAATCAAATTCTTATAAAACCTGATAGCTATTAAAGGTTTTTGCATTTTTAATTGAAGTCTAGCTACCATACATTCATAATCAAACCAAGGTTAAAACTATATTGATGCTTTTCTAAAAACCGATTATGCTGCTACTACTAAAATTTCAGCAAGTGTTAGTATTTTTGGACTTCCTCTTGAAAATCTAACTTGACTTTGTTTGTTATCCTATAAGAAACCAACTTTCTCTATTGTCTAACATGCTGTAAATTTATTAGAAGGCTAAAATAAAGTGGCTGATGGTTAGACTCTTATCTCATCACATACCTCAAAGCATTTCATATAAGCTACATTGGTGATCAAAAAATCTATACATGATGAACCTTATGGTATTGGGAATGTATAGCAATGTTACCAAGGTGTCTAGCAATTTCACTAAAATGTAAGTCACTTTTACTTAGCTTTAATTCAATTTCACATTGACTAATTTCAATTTTGCTTAGTATGTTACTTAAATTTTCTTTTATGTGCTACCAATTTCACAAATTAAAATACAAATTTATCCAATAGTGTAAAAGCTTACATTTTTAATTTTGAAACTTTGGATGTATTTCTTTATTAATTTGAAGGAAACTGATTCGGCCAAGAAGCAAATTGAGTTGTATTTTAGGGGGTGTTGGTAGCTTCTTGTGTTGTCAAGTAAGATCATTTGATAAAGTGGTCAGCTTCTTGTGTTAGGTAAGAGGTTGCACTCTCGCTCAAGCAATTAGCTTTTTGTCTTGTTACACATTGTTATATTCCTTTGTTACTTTTCTAAAGTATCAAATTAGTTATTTCTTTCCACTTTTTGTTTTTCGTATTTTATCCATGAATCTTGTCACTCCATCTTTATACTCAGATTTTATGTTTGAACAATTGAATTTGTTTAATATCTTTATGTTTGTTTCACATGCAATTGTTTAACATAAAATGTGTTTGCCTAGATAACATCATGGACTAAGAGTGATGAGACGCGACATGCACTGGGCCGCGATATCGCGTCTTCTCCTGCGATATCGCGTACGCGATATCGCGTCCCGCCGCCATATCTATAAATAAGAGGTGGCACTCCCCTTATTTGCCAATCCTGGCTAGTGTAGCGAAGCTCTGGCAGATTGATCACTCCAGAGTTAGAATTTTTCCCATGTGCTCGCAGTAGGAGTCCTAGAGTGAACGGCTCTTTATTCGAGCAGCTTGTAACCTAAACCCAAGTTGTGTACGGTAATTAAGACGAACTTGATTGGATAAACCTTGCAGCACGTGGTTTAATTTATTGTTGTTTATTTACTGCTTTCCTAGTGCGTTCAAGTACGACTTGATTACGAGTGTCTACGGACGTGTACGGCTAGTCAAGGAATCGGCTGCTTGACGCAATGCATGAGTACGACTCAATTACGAGCATTGGCTGCTTGGTAACCCAGTAGTGTATTCCAGGATTCTGCACTTGGTAATCCCAGTAGTAGTCCGATGTGTACGGCTAGTTGAGGAATCGGCTGCTCATTGCTAGGCTAGAACGTGTGATAAGTACGACTTAGTTACGAGCACCCACGGGTGTGTACAGCTAGCTAAGGAATCGACTGCTTATCACACTTAAGCTAAATAGGTGCCTCAGTACGACCACTTCGAGCACTTGCGTTACGTGTGGTGATCCCAGTAATGATTAGCGTTTGGTAAGCCACAGTTGCATAGTTCAGGGTGTGTCCGGCAAGTGGGAACAGATGCTGACGCTAGTTAATTTAGACTTAGATCTTAGTTAGAGTTAGCTTAGTTTTCTCAACCCTTTCCTCTGATAGCATAGGAGATAAGCCGAAAATACCAAAAAATCACATACCTTAGACTTGATTAACCATACACCTTGACACTTACAAGCAAGCCTGGGAAGACAACGAACGATTAACCCCAAGTGTTTCTTGTGGTGTTAAGGCATTTAGTCTGCGGAGTTCGACCGGATCGCGCGTGCACGCTCGTATTCGTATGGTTGAGTGTAGGGGTACCTCGCCACTCATCATTGGCGCCGTTGCCGGGGACTAAGTGTTTTTACGCCAATTGAACATAAGGGATATCACTCACATCGTTGTGAGCCTAAAACGAACCTTAGGGTTAATCAGTTAATTCAGAACATAAATAACGGTGAAAATTAGCACACCATTAGAAATGGCTTCTTCTCATGCAATCAACTCACCTAAGGACAATACAGGAGAAAGTCAGGATCATACGCATAACCGAAATCAACCATGTCCTCAACAATCCAAAGTCACATATACTCATCCCGATGAGTATGTGCCGGATTTTACCTTTGTTTTCCATCAAGATGAGCAACTGCGGTGGAGAGACATGCAAGGTAACATCGTGTTACCCCCAGATCGCTCTGCTCCCAACATGCTTTTCCGTGCCTTGGTACAGATTGGCATGCATGAGCTGTTCGCAGAATACGTTTTGGATGACCATGACACAAGGGATTATCATCCCACAAATGCCCAACGTATTCGGGATGCAAGGCAGGAGAGCCAACATTCACTATTGAAGGGCAAGGTTCCCCACGTCATTAGTGAAATAGGAGAAGAGGAACCCCTCACGATGGGTTTCTTAGAAAATGATGTTCCTCCTCCTCACTCTAGTGAAGAGGTTAGGCATCAGGGCCTTAGATCAACGATACATATTCCAGGCTCTGATCCCCGTGAGCACCAGCTGTTCACGGCAGGAACAACTACTCACACTAATGACGGACTCGTTGATCGTCACAACGATCGGGGCCGAAGCAGCCGAAGAGAAGGCAAGAAACATCACCATGGTGATGGATCCCCTTCTTCTTCTCCTTCATCTCATCATTCACCCTCTCCTTCCACATCTGGGCGCAGCCACCATGAGCATAACGCGGAGAGTAAAGGTAAAAGAGATGAAATGCCTCGACAGGAAGGTCGAGAGGAGTTAGGACAAGGGCAAGGACGTAGGGAGAATAGGGAACCACCACGTAGACATCACAGACGTCATGAAAGAGATGATCATGACGAACCCCTATTCGCAACCCGAAGTATGCTTGATATTAGAGAGGCAGTTAGGATTCCCACAAGGCATTTAAAAGACAGTAGGATCAAGCGTTTGGACATAAATAATATCCCACGTTTTGAAGGGGGATACAACGCTGATCCTCAACATCATTTACAGGCATTCCACGATGCCTGTGCCTTGCAGAACATAGACAATGAGTGGCAGAAACTCAAGTTGTTCCCAAGGACACTCACTAAAGAAGCAGAAAGCTGGTACCGGTCCTTAGAACCGGAAACCATCAGGAGGTGGAGTACGATGCTTGAATTGTTCAACAACAAATATCAAACGTACTCCAGAGTGTCTAACTTGCGTAAGCAGATCCAAGGCTGGAAACAAGGAGCTCATGAATCCTTGGATGCTGCCATGGCCCGTTACTACACACTGCTACATCGTTGCCCGGGCCATGGGTACGCTAAACGGGATCAACTTCGCCACCTCGTGGATGGGCTACGAAATGAAACGAGAAGAACTCTTGGGACTTACGCCCAAGGGAGACTCTCCCAATTAAGAGCCCATGAAGTTGAAGTTTTGTTGGAACAAGTAGCGCAAGAAGAGGGTGAGCTACGTAAAAGAGAAAGTGCGGAGGAATACAACCGCGATCCCTCCCTTCGCAAGAAGGGAGTGAAATTCTGTGATGAGGAGGATGAGTCACCACTCGAAGAGTTGGTGAACAGGAAAACCGTGCCGATCCAAAAGTTAACAACGGAGGTATCGGCTAAGGTAGACCAAATGTGGGATTCCTTAGACTCACGAATAGAAACAGTTTTGAAAATTGTAGAGGAGTCTAAGGATGAGCAAAGTAGTGAAAAAGGCAAAAACATGCGGAGAAACTTTAACCCTACACATAACAAGGGTAAGGGAAAAATCTCTAACTCCGATGAGGCTAAAAATTCTGCTTCAGATAATGATGGTGGATGTGAGGTCTGCTACTATGACCATCCTAAGGGATGTTGTCCAATTATCTCACATCTGCAGGAGTCTAGGGTGTATGCATTAAATCCAAGGCTTAATCAACGGCAAACACCCCGAAGGTTACCTTATCCACAAGGTAACCCAAGGCAGTTCCACCAACCCTTGACGTATTATCCAAGTGGAACACCTCCGCAGCCCATTGGACAGCACCAGCAGTGGCAATACCCACAGTCGTGGGGGATGCCACCGCCAGCACATCAGTACCCTTACCGGCAGCCTGATCTGCATGGTTATTATGTGCAGCAGCCGGTTTGTCCAAGTAACTTTACGAGTTACATGAGCCCTCCAGGTTACTACCACGTTCAGGAATGTTTTCGGATTCCCCTTCCTTCAAGAAATGTTCCGTACCCCCGACATCCTCCACGTACATCCGCACCTCTTGCACCTAAGGCTGCACCACCAACTGCTCCAACAAAACCTAGGGTAAACCCTACTCAGCTGCAACAACTCGACATTGCGAGGGCACCTAAACCTTCAGCCCCGATTGGTTCTAACAAGTGTCCACCCAAAAGATCTTTCCTTAGGACCAACAATCCAACTAAGCTGTTGCCCTCACAAGCAGTTGAGCCTCCTAATGCTTCTACACCTAATGCGGGTTCGAGAAATCTTCCAGCCGCAAAATCACGTCCGATGCACACGGTTATGCTAACACATACGGTAACTGACTGGATCAAAGTTGGTCACCTTCCCAAGAAATTATCAGATCCAGGAGTCCCCCTAGTTTACCTTCAAGTCGCCGGGAATGAACCACATAAGGCTCTCCTTGATTCAGGTTCCGGGGTTAACTTAATCTCACAACAATTATATAAGACCTGGAACCTACCTCCACTTAAGAAGAGCAATGTCCGCCTTGAGCTGGCTGACCAGTCCATCACCGTCCCTCTGGGGCAGGTTGAAGACATTGTTACAACTGTAGGTGGATGGTCATACCCAGCCGACTTCCTGGTGATTGAAATCAATAATGACAAAGGGGATTTCCCAATTATCATGGGAAGGGCATGGTTAAACACAATCGATGCTCGCTTAGGAATTCGTAATCTTTCCCTAGAAATATCAAAGACAAATACATATGGGAAAACTGAGAGGAAGAGAGTTCCATGCATCGCATATAGTGACACAGGGTGTCATTGCGTGCAGAAGTCATGGGTAATGCGAAGTCTAACACTACCTGCATGCAATCGGTGTGCACAGGATATTAATATACAAAAGTGCCTATATGCAACAGCCACACAACAAGAAGACGCCCAGTGGCTGATAGCTGATAAAGATGACAAACCAACTACCTGCATGGAACTAACTGAGGGAATAACTAATGCTTACCTTGAAAGCACAGACCTATTGGAGCAAGTTCGTTGCCAACTTCCAGCCCTTAACTCTGAAAACATTAATTGGGGGAAGTTGGAGATTCCTGAAGAGTTTAAACAGGAGCCCCTAGAATTAAAACCGCTACCCACCGATCTAGAATACGTGACCCTCAACAATGGGAAACCGGTGATCATTAATGCAAAGCTCGTGCCCACACAAAAAGAGAATTTACGAAAGGTGATAAACAAGTGGTCTACCGCCTTCGCTTGGTTGTATCCTGAAATAACTGGAATAGACCCTCGGATATGCCAACATAGGATTTATACTGATCCTTCTATGAAACCTCGCAAACAACCCCAGAGACGACTGAACCCGAAACTAAAGAAAATTGTTAAGGAAGAACTTGAACAGCTTCTCAAGGTCGAGTTCATTTACCCTATCGCTGACAGCGAATGGGTTAGTCCTCTCGTCATTGTACCAAAAAAGGGAGGTAAATGGAGGGTATGTATAGATTTTCGGCTGTTAAATATGGCAACATTCAAAGACCACTTTCCACTACCATTTGTGGATCAAGTCTTAGACACTATCGCAGGGCATCGCTACTATAGTTTTCTGGACGGATATAGCAGGTACAACCAAATACGCATTGCACTAGAAGACCAGGCCAAAACAACGTTCACCAGTCCTTGGGGAACGTTCGCATATAAGCAAATGCCTTTTGGCTTATGTAATGCACCTGCCACATTCCAACGCTTAGTTCTAAGTATCTTTCAGCAACAAATAGGTAATGGAGTAGAAGTCTTCATGGACGACTTCTCCACCTATGGAACGAGCTTTGACCAAGCCCTCGACCGGTTACAGCAGGTCTTGAAACGATGTGTTGAAACCAACCTCAAACTCAACTGGCAAAAGAGCCATTTGATGGTTCAAGAGGGCATAGTGTTAGGGCACAAAATTTCACAGTCAGGAATCGAGGTGGACCCCCAAAAGATTAAAGTCATCCAGGGAATCACTCGACAACCTGAAACCGTTAAAGACGTAAGATCATTCCTTGGACATACTGGCTACTACAGGAGGTTTATCGCGAACTTCTTGAAGGTTGCCAAGTCGTTGGTAGAGTTAACGAAGAAAGATGCGTCATTTGAGTGGACCAAGGAATGTGAGCAAGCATTCCAAGCTCTTAAACAGAGGCTTGTAGAAACCCCCATCCTACAAGCATCTGATTGGTCCAGACCATTCCACATAATGACTGACGCATCCAATTATGCTTTAGGAGCTATACTGACACAATTAGATGAGCAAAAACGACCATACTACATTCATTGTGCCAGCAAAAGTATTACCGGTGCACAACTTAACTACACAACTACGGAAAAAGAGTTAATGGCTGTTGTGTTTGCACTGGACAAGTTTAGGCACTATGTATTGGGCTACAAGGTATATATCCATACAGATCATAGTGCCATTAGGTTCCTGATGAATAAGCCAACAGTTAGCCCACGTATCATACGTTGGCTGGTAATTCTTCAAGAGTTTGATTTAACTATTGTAGACCGCAAAGGCACCAAGAATGTCGTCGCTGATCACCTATCTCGGTTGCGATGGGACAACAAAGAGGACAAATACACGGTAGCTGATCATTTTCCGGACGAGGCCCTCTTTGCTGGTGTAATAAATAACCAACCCACGAACGTAAACTGGTACAATAGTATTCTCACTTATCTAACCTCACAACAAATGCCACAGAACTTAGATGTTAGAAAGAAGCAGCAGTTTCTCCACAACATCAAACACTTCATAGAAATTAGGGGGCAACTTTATAAAGTCTGCTCTGATGGCCTAGTTCGATGGTGTGTCCCCGATCAAGATCAATTAAGAGTTCTCCAGGATGCCCATGATGGCCCTTGTGGAGGTCATTATGCAGGGAGACGCACAGCCACTAAAATCCTGCTTGCGGGATATTACTGGCCAACGCTATTTCGGGATGCCCATCAGTTTGCACAATCCTGTGAGCGATGCCAGCGTGATGGGGGAATGACTACTAGGATGGAGGGTCCACAGCAGTGGATTCAACCTTTAGAACCCTTCGATATTTGGGGAATTGATTTCATGGGACCAATTACACCAATGTCCAACGGAAAGGCCTATATAATCGTTGTTGTTGATTACCTAACTAAATGGGCCGAAGCAGCTGCTGTAACCGATTGTACATCATCTACAGCTGCCCGATTTGTTCAACAACAAATCATTAACAGGTTTGGTGTGCCTCGTGCACTTATTTCTGATAATGGAACACACTTTACAGGTGCAACCTTTCGAAAGTTGATGCAACGTTTAGGGGTTGAGCATAAACTAACCACACCTTATCACCCCCAAGCTAATGGTCAAGCTGAAGTTACCAATAGGGAGATTACCAGAATATTAACGCGGACAGTTAGCAAATTTAGGCGAGACTGGAGCACGAAACTAAATGACGCTCTTTGGGCGTATCGCTCCACTTGGAAGCTCCCTACAGGATATTCTCCCTACGAGCTCGTGTACGGAAAACTTCCAAAACTACCTATCCAGAGCGAACTCCGTACACTCTCCATGGCTTGTGAACTTCACTTGGATCTCGACCTAGCACAAAAGCAACGACTAGCCACCTTAAACGTGTTAGATGAAAATCGATTAGTTGCACTGTCGTTAAATGAGTTACACAAGGCACACAATAAACAACGGCATGACTTGAGGATCCGAAGGTTTAGATATAAACCAGGAGATAAGGTTCTTTACTGGAACCCCACACATGTACCTCAAC
>MNCI01004656.1:47594-192888 GCA_015680685.1 Gnetum montanum
GTGACACATACAAGCAAGCCTGGGAAGACAACGAACGATTAACCCCAAGTGTTTCTTGTGGCGTTAAGGCATTTAGTCTGCGGAGTTCGACCGGATCGCGCGTGCACGCTCGTATTCGTATGGTTGAGTGTAGGGGTACCTCGCCACTCATCAAAGAGCATTAAAAACATATAATTCGGAAACTTCAAATAAACCTCATTTGTGCAACCTTGCAGTGATTGTATTTTATTTCTAGGACAAAGTATTTTCAATATATTGATATAATTTTTCAAGTTACCAATAAGTAAGAGAGGATGTATGCTTTGGTGAATTTTGTTCTCTAATCTTTTATAAATATAAGAATTGCCAATACTATGAAGGAATGATGGTAGTTGGTGCTATTTTGCTTTTGTGTTATTACCTTCATTCGTGTTTAGAACTCCATAATATAACATTGAATTAAAAGTTTGAAAATAATGACAAGGGGAGAAATTTGTGACAATTAAATTAAAAATGAAAAGAAGAATATATTTTACTTTCTATATAAATTTTTGTTTATCAAATTTATAGTAAATATAATTTTTTTAATAGATAACATTTTTGAGTTACAAATTAATTAAACTTTGATAATGATTTGAATGGATAGACTAAGTATGAACTAAGAAATGCGCAAGCAAAACATTTTTTATGAATTATTACCAATCATTATAAATTTTCAAAAGCACAAGTACCATATTAATAGAATTAATGTTCTATTTAATATGATGCGGAACTAAGATTAAAGTTCTTAAAAGGATATAGTAATTGCTTCTACCTTTTTATCATTATCCTCTTTGTATTGAAGATCATGAAAAACTAGTTATCATTCTATATTTTACCTCATTTCTTTGTTCATGATGTTATTGAGCCAACTCTAAATTCATTATGTTATTACTAAAATTTTATCAAACTATGTGTATTACCCGTATGTCCAATGACATATAATCCTTGAGTACTTGCCTTCATTTTGTTTCTGGTAACTTTTAAAAATGATGGAATGTTAATCTAGCCAAGCATTTCTTACAAAATTTCCAATAAGCTCTCAAATGAAATAATAGTCAATGAGGAATTGGCATTGCTTTATTGATTAAAACATGCAACTTATGGTTTGCAAGTCACAAGTTGATTCTGAAAGGTATAATCCAAAGATATGATTACCATCCTTTCTAGCATTCTTACAAAAAATACTTGCTAAACATCATCTAACCTCACTTCTATAAGTTATCATTGAGATTTTTCTTTGAATACAATTTCTAAAAATATTTCAAGTGATGGCAAGAAGTTTGTTTATTAAGTCCTAAGACCTAGTTTCCAGTCTAAGCATAGGCACTCGAAAAACTATGAAACTTCCGCCCACTTACCTTGTTTTAGTAGGATAGTAAAATAAGCAATGAACCTACCTTCTTTAACCCCACTTTAGCAACATAAGTATTAAACCAACCCTATGGTACCTACTTTAGCAGCCTAAGTACTAAACTAACCCTCCCATACCCCACTTTAGTAAAATAAGCATTGAACCTCTAAAAAAATAATCCTTATGATACTTCTCTTTAATGGATTCCTCATTAAACCTCTGAAAATAACCCTTCGTCTGTAAAAACACATTAACGTTAACGCTGAACCATCATTAACTTTAAGACAGAATGATCATTTATTTATGAATAGCATTCTTATCTACTTGAGCTATTCACGAAGGATCATAAACGTCCGCACTTTTCCCAAAAGAACTATATTCAAATGATGTTATTTTTTATCTAAGTTGAGCAATTCCGTGATTAACACATGGAATCCCGATTCAAGTCCTTGTCTTTTCTGAAAGCAACCTAACCATCACACCTGGAAAATTTCGAAAGGTAGGAATGTAGAATTTAATTCGCAAAAATTATACAAATTTAGAAACAGTGATTCTTCGAAACTTTAAAACTAGACAATTGCATCTTGATAACCATCCATCTTTTTTAAGAACCGCATTCCAATAGCACGTGCAAAAGTCACTCTCAGGGCAGCAGTACTAATTCTTTCTAATAGATCTGATACACTTTCAAATACTGTAGCATGTCATGGATCACCAGCCAAAGATGAAACAGTTCCGTTCTCCCTCACAGAAAAAACTAACAAAAGCAATCAACTATTAACTTCTAGAAGTCTGGAAATTTGGTGTACTGGCACATACCAAGCATCAGCTCAATATGAAAAAGAAAAAGAAAAAAAACAGTTCATTACATAAATATTTGATTAATGATAAACTTGGTAATTAATAATACTCAAGTAGACGTTCCTCAGATGCCGGGTTTAGTTTCACTTATGGTGAAATTCAGCAGCTAAGGAGACATGCATACCATTAAAACATGATATACTCAAGAAACTCGGTTGACCGGTAAAATGGATTATTAAAAATTTCCAATTTGAAAACAAACTATGTCCAAGGCCAAAAATTGAAGTGCCATTATTGATTTGTTTTTTCACTTTTTTGAATCAAAGTTGAAGAAAAGAATTAAGCTATACTATGATGCATATGTTTCCTTTCATACAAACCAATGATCTGGTCCGCAACTGCCCACATTATAGCCTGTCCTGGGGGTATTCTCATTAACCTTGGAAGCAATCCCTTCCACAATGCTGCTAGTCCTTCCTCAGAAGCTATAGTTCTGAGTGCATGAAACATTCCCTTGTACTTAACCTCTCCTGATTCCAGAAATTTGCTTTGTGCCATTAGCCTTGTTTTGACAACATCAAATGGACCTGTACAGACAGGACCCACAGTTCCAGCCAGAAAGCCAGATATCATGGATTGCCATGGCTGAAGCACGTTACCATCACCTTCATGTTTTTCCCATAAAATCCCATCAAATAGGTTCTTAGAAGTGAACATTGCCGCTTGATTAATACCATTCCTCATGACAGTTGGTGCTGCTCCAGCCCACAAGCCAAACACACCTTCCTCTCGTACAATGCTGGTAGCACAGTGAATGGGACCTTTGTATTTCATAAGTTCTGGTGCTAAACCTCTCTGCTGTTGAAGCCTGATTTTGACCACCTACACAATTCCAAACAGGTTAAGAAAACCCTGAGCATATGGACAGCAGCATAACTGGATGCATAAACTCTACAAATGTGCAAACGAATGATTCATCACCTCAAGGAATGTATTAAAAGAATATGAAATTGGGATCATTATTAATCCAGGAAAAGGCCCTAGGGATTATTTGCAGAGAAATTATCTAGATATGTTGTGCTCAATGTAATGAACCAAGTCCAAAGGAGGAAATTGGAAAGATACACAAAACTTGTTAACAATGCTTTCTCATTTCCTTCAAAGAAACTCTGTAACAAGAGATCTAACAACAACCTGGTATTTATCCTCAATGATATTTTTTTTTTGGAAAATGATTTGAGCAATTTTATTCCAAAAAATAATGTACAAATGTACACAAATAATCATTGACCGGAGTCGACACAGCCCATCCATGTGACCCAACGGTCACCTACAATGTATCACACAATCCCCTACATGCCTGCACATCGCAGCCCTCTCACACTGCCCGATGCCTCTCACCCCAGTGACTCAACCCCTATTCCCAAGAGCAGAGTACAAACCAGACCCATGTACCCCGAAATACCCAGGACCGCAGCACTACCTATCCGCGTCTGTCCCCGAACTACAATGTCCTACGGTAAATGAGACCTGGATCCCTGACTCTCATCCACAGCCAAGGCCTCTGAGGCATCAATGCCAGCTGTAGTCTGCTGGCTAGTCGATCCCAATCCAAGGACCCTTTGTTGGTTCTCTGCTGTGAGCTGTGCCAATCCCATCCAGTGCTCAAAAATTACCGCGCCTCCATCCACTTGAGGTAGATGCAAGTTCATGTGTACATGCTAGGGAACGAAGAGGACGTAGGTTCTCTTGTCCTTCATGCAAATGTGGGTGCCTTGCCCTAGGGCGCTAGCAAGTGTGTTCTTCCTTAGGATGAGTCAACCATATTTTGAAGAGAATATCTAGATGCTCTGTCTTTGCATGGGATATTAATCCGGCTTCTTGTTCCTAGCCTTAGATGGTGTGAACCCATCCAACTTAATCGAGAAAAAAATTATAGATCAAATAAATCCCAAAAGGAGCATCCATAATGGGTTACCAGGAAAAATGCCTGTCCACCTATGGATAAAGGTTAGTTTCCATTTTACAGGAGTATCAAGTAAACTACCCCATAATGCATTACGTGGATCCTTGATTGGTCTTGCTTAAATACCAAGATTTGAGATTGCCGGTTACAAAATACTCACAGAATTCAATCCCTATCCACAAAAGAAATCAAATGAAGCACTTGAAATATGCAAATTGAACAGACCATAGTATTTTCTTCGTCAATCAACATTGCATTTCAAATCACGAAAATTTAAATATACACATAATATACTTGACCCCAAATCCCATATATCAGGAAATCATGGTCAACAAAATGTTGCATATTTCATCAACATAAGTATAGGCTTTTGTTTAGAACTATTGAATATTTAGGGACAATGCACAAAGAATAAAGAGATATGTCTGGACTAATATTGGACGTATATAGGCTTATAGGAAATATTGAAAAATATACATGTTAGAAGTCAAGTGTGTCTTGCTGAATAACCTCCAATCTGCTGAAAATTGTAAGTATCTAGGCTCAATAAAGTACAATAAGACAAGAGCACAAGATGTAGCTCTAGTTGGCTCATACGATTTGCACCCGAAGGTAGCCAGTTCAAAGCCTGGTACTAGCACCCCTTCCTAGCCTGAAGGCATGTTCTAAGCATAGATAATGCAATCAAATATTTTCTAGAAAAAGTACAATAATACAGAAAAACGTTTAAAAACAGGTGAACATCTGCTGAATTTCACAACGTCTTGCACCAAAAATTCAGTTAAAGCAAGTCATATAGCCAAATTTACCAATGAAAGATAATATTTCTGATCCCATAGAATACTTTATCATTATCCATGTCCTGAATAAGCCCTTGTCTGATTTCTAAAAGAAGTTAGGAACAAAGGAAGAAAAAACCTCTATGTGCAAATTGGCAAAAATCAGAAACAAGAAATGTACAAACATTGACAGTGCCAAATTCATAAAGGAGGCAGATGAAAGAAGTTTGGTAAATGCCCCTAAGATGTTGGATAGGTAAAAAATTTATTTTCAATATTATTAAATGAAGAATTTCTCAGAAAGGACATCCAAAAAGAAAAAATAAATTTTAGTATGGTTAATGAAGTTTGCAATCTTACCTAAGATGAAAAATGGAGGAGCCATCATTTGAAGTGATGGTAAGGAGTTCATTTTTCAAGTCATAAGACTTGGTTTCAAGCCTGAGTGGAGCCACTTGAAAAGAGGTTAGGTTTACATTCATTTACCAGTTTTCCCAAGATCCTGCTTGGTGGGATGAGTATAAGCCTCTAAGTCATGACCCTTTATCTTAGATAAAAAATGGCAAGACTGCTGGGCAAAATACTATTCCCATAAAATCTTGGAAAGCAATGGGAGATGCAAGAGACTCATGGTTAACATTTAACAAAATTTTAAAGGATGGAGAGATACCTAAAATGGAAGAAAAAACGCTATTGTTCCCATTTACAAAAATAAAAGGAGATGTGCAAAATTGTGCAAACTATAGACAGATCAAGCTTATCATTCATTCTATAAAGCTTTGGGAGAGTCACCAAGCAGCGTCTCTAACTTGAATCAACTGCATCAAAAAACCAATTTGGATTTATACCAAGAAGATCTACTATAAACACTTTTTCTTTATATAACAATTTATGGAGAAATTCAGAAAACATGGAAACATCTACACATGATCTTCGTTGACTTAGAAACAACATATGATAAAGTGTCTAGATATATTATTTGATGGGCCTTATAGAGGAAAAAAGTTCCTAATAAATATATTGAAGTGATTTAAGACATGTATGAAGGCGCTGCTACTATAGCTAGAACAATTTATGGAATCACATTTAATTCTCCAGTTATAGTAGGTTTGCATCAAGGATATGCACTTAGCCTTTATTTGTTTGTTATTGTCATGGATGAATTAACTAATGAAATACAGGATAAAATCCCTTGATGTATGTTATTTGTAGATAAATATTGTGTTGGCTAATACATCTCAAGCAAATATTGATTCTAAAATGGAAAAGTAAAGACCTGCCCTAGAATCAAAAGGCTTAAAAATCAATGGTTTTCTGTAATAAGAGAATCCCAATAAAACTAAAGGAAAAATTTTACAGGATAGGAATCAGACATACTATTTTAAATAATGTTGAATGTTGTGTTGTAAATATAGGCATGAACAACAAATCAATGTGGTAGAAATCCAAATGCTTAGATGGATGCTGGGCATTACAAGAAAAAATACAAACATTAGATAAAGACTTGGAGTGACTCCTATTTCAAATAAGCTACAAGAATGACATCTTAGATGATTTGGTCATGTCCAAAGACCATAAAGTAATAAGCATGTTGCTAGATCACAATTTTAGGAAAGTTACTGAAAGGAAGACCAAAAAAGACATTTTAAAAAAATAATTGAAGATGATATGAATAAATTGCAAGTAGATAAGGATTTAGTTCTTCATAGAGACAAATGACAAAAGAGAATTCATATAGCTAGCCTCATTTTGTTGGACCATAGCTAGAATGATGACGTAGTGAATAATATTTTTTCTAGACTACAAAAAGTAACTATTATTGGATAATACTTTCTAATTGAAGACATTTAAAAACTTTATAAACAAAATTTTAATTTAGTTTTTGTCCTGAGTTATCATAACAGATAGAACAAGAAATCAAATATTCAAATCGACTGAAGTGTAAGGTTTAGGTTGTGCCATAACATGTTTCTTTTTTTTCTTTTTTGCTTTTTTTGTTTTTTGCATAGTGATATTCTCTGGTGGCCTCAAAATATTTATATCCACAGAATTCTAAATACAGGTAATAAAAAAAACTTTTTCTTTCATATCTGATCAAATTTTTGGATGTTGCTGGACTAAGGAAAATGCCATTGATTAAGCAAAAGGTACATCCAGAGTATGTGTCATCACATGATTAAGTGTAGCGTAGGAGAAACTGCATCATCCTACAAACTATTTTAAAAATGTGAAAAGAATTTAAACATGAAATATTAAAGTCAAGCTTGCCTATGCCTCACCACAATTTAATGAGCTGTGTAAAGTGATTAGGCTCCACGTGCAGCTTGGAAGCACTGCAACATCGACCTGCGCACAAACACTAGAGATAACATGAATTCTAAGGTTGAATATGAAAGAATGATGAACACTGTATTTCTTGAAATAGACATAAGAGCCAAACATCCACAAAGGGTGTAGTGTCTCTAGTCTAATAAATGGGTAAATCGTCTGGAAAAGAAACAAAGAAAAACAAAAAACAAAATCACTGAGAGAACTTGATCAGTCATTTCCTTATTCATTCTCGGGGAAAAAACAGTGGGGCGGCATAATTGAATGGTTACGGCTAAATTTCAGGAAATTTTTGGTGGTAAAGAAATGATGTTATTGCATTTTAAATTAGTTCAGAGATGCTTGGTAAAAACGGTAAAAGAGAAACGGTTTCTTTTGTTGTATCATATATTTGTTTCTTCTTCAAATTTTGTTTTCATTAATAAGGATTTTTCCAAAAACAATAAACACTATAAAATCATTTCCTGGCCACTTACACATTAATAAATCATGATTCTGTCGGTAACTTTGTCTTTCGAATTATCACTGAATTTAGAATTGAGTTGACCGACTAATCTCTAAATGTTACCTTGTCGCTTCTCCCTTTCATCTATAAATTCTATGCATGTTTGATTTTGCCCTGAAGACGATTCATACCCATCTTGCCTAATGTCAAACGTCTGTTTTCTCAGATCACTTACAAGAAAATGGGAAGTACTCTGTAACAACCTATCGAATTGAACCTTGGCCATTGCATTAACCATATGGAACAAAATGGTAGAAAAAATTAAGTTTTGGGGTTTGCACAAACCACCTTGAAGAAAATGGAGAAGAGTATATATAACAGCATCAAATTCGACCCAACAAAAGTATTCTGCCCAACATCCAGTAGATCGAATTGTCGCACAGTGTGATGATCTCACTCTTTTTCTCTCAGTGGACAACAACAAATTCTATTCCAAAACATCTATCCCTGCATATCTCCCCAAGAATCTAACCCAATCCTCAAAACAACTAAACAAAACCAACAGACGTTAAAAAAAACACACACACAAAAACAGGTACCTCAAAGGGAGTAACGATGATGAGGGCCTCCAAAACGCCGGCGCCGAAGCCGGAGAGGATCCGGCCATGGTTACTGATACTTCCGGAGGTGGAATCCTTGAACAGAGTCTGAAAGGCAGCATTGGAGCCCATTCTGAGCGTGTATTTGAGCGTCAAATGCGCTGCAAAAGGCGTCAGACCCTTCCACAGGGCACGCACGCCCTCCGTCCCAGCAATGGTGCTGCCGCAGTGAACGATTCCGCGATATTGGCCTGTTCGATCCAGTTGCAGTCGAGTTTTGATCACATCGATGGGTTGCAGACAACATGCTTCCACCATGCCCCCCAGTGACCCAGAAACTGCTTTCAGGTACGGCGGTATCGCCACATTCTTCTTCTTCTTTTGCATGTTTTCATGGCGGTTTTGCTCCGCCATGGCCGATCTCCTTCGGATACGATGAGGAGCGTTGATCAGTTCAACGGGTCTGTCTTGGGTGTTCCAAGATTTTGTTACGTGCAGAATTTCGATTGTGAGTTGGGACTCTACTGATACTGGTGCTTTATTTACCTTTGTGGGCAATTGCAAAGCTTGAAGGATTAGAATTTCGGTACTGATTGCCGTCTCATTTTTGACGGCCTCTTTGTTTGTTTGTTTGCGTCGATTTCTAAGCCATTCTTTGCCTGATTCTGGGAAATGTGACATGGGCGGCCTGTTTTTTAAATTGGGTTTTTGTTCTCACTTTTCATTCAGACATGATCTGATGAACGGCCTGCTCCACTTCATGAGGTCGCTGTCAACGAAACACAAAACGAAACTTCGGCCGCTGGTCCTACTGATGGCGTTTCAGAGGTTTTTTTTTTGTTTTTTTGATGGATGCTTAAAAGACAACGCGGTCATTCCCAATTTTTTTAACGGTTAACTGATCGTGCAGGCGAAGAATTTGTTTTCCTTCTGATTAAAATAATTGGCATAATTTCACCCAACATTACTGCAAAAAACGTGAGCACAGGAACGTAAATGTGGAGATGTGCAACATGGTATGATTTTTTTGCCATGAAGCAGGTGTAGTGCAAAAAATTAATGTCAAGATGTTCAACATGGTTTGATCTTTTGGCTATTAAGCAAATCTAGTGCAACATGGTTTGATCTTTTGACCCATTTTATTGGTTTTACGGTTTCTTTGATTCATTTTTCCCCTTACCTCTCATTGCTACCTGTCTGACCGTCACAATTGTTTAACTTTGCGGTCAATGATCTATCATGCATTTTTAGATAAAAAGGTTTGGCAGTAAAGGCACATGTAAACAACATTCAAGTTATAGGTTCACTTTTTTATTATTCTTAATTTTGGATCAAATTTTTTGAAGGCAGGTTATTTTAATCTCTCTCTCTTGTTGGTTTCATATTTAGTTGATGGCAAGTTATTTTAATCTCATTTTTTTCTCTCAAGAAATTATTTTAAGAAAAGCTATATTTCAGTCTCTCTCTCTTTGGCTCATAGTTTTTAAAGGTATGTTATTTCAATATGTTAGAATATATCTTCCAATTAAGATACAATGATTGGTTTCTCAACATAAGCAACTAGAAATTACAAAAGGTTGCGATGATTTACAAAGAGTCATAACCACTTGCAGTGCATAACTAAGCCCATGATCACACCTTGTAAGTATGGAGATTCAATCTTGAAACATCATGGAATAACATAAGATGTATTCATAAGCCAAGAAAAAAAAGGAAGATGGGTCGTAAGACTAAGAGATAGATGGAATTTCCAAGTCAAAAGTATGACATCAAGAAGAAGAGAAAGGGATACTCATAATGTATGTTCTAGAAGGAAAAGACTCCCAACTATTCTAGATGGTATTGCAGAGAAGAACATATTAGCTCCAAGTTTGTAAGGGTTGATAAAGCCAAGTTAGTCCTAGCTTTTGTCGAACACCAAAAGAAGGATTGGAGCATCAAGGATTGACAACAAAATAAAGTAAGCACATTGAATTTGTACATGTACAAAGGAGACAACTAAAGATAGTTATTATAACCTAGCTATGGATTGCTCAAGGAGTCCAGTGTAGCCTAGCTCATGTAAGACTAATGATGAAGCATCAAAGTGTCACTTTGATAGGCCCTCATCGACACGGTCCTATCGACATGGTGTTGCCTCATTGATGGGGCTGCATTGACATAGCATTTGTTGCATTCATGAGGCCCCGTCAACGCAGCTCCACAATAAAGTTTATAAATATGCGCTCACTAGCTATGTTTAGGGAATATCTTATCATAGTCATAGTAGAGCTCTTGCAATTTTTTCATTTGAGAGTTAGAATGTTTTGGAAGTGCCCACAACAGGAGTTAGAAAGTGTATTGATCTTTATTCAAGCACTAATGTACCTGAGCACACTAGTGTGAATGACAATAAAGATGAGCCTTTTGATCAAACCTTGCAGCACTTGAAATAGATTAATGATTTATTTATACATTTGCTATTTTCATTAGTTATGCAATTAATTAAGATAAACTAGACTTTAATTGATTAATTAATTAAGTTAAATAGATTAAACACATAAGTATGACCGCTTTGAGCATAACATACAATACTTGGTAATTCCAACAGCACACAGTGCTTGGTAACTTAGCAATGTTGTATGCATTCAAGATGTGTATGGAAAGTGGGACTTGATGCTTATGTTAGGATAGTTACGTATTAATTAGCAATTAGATTAGTTGAATTAGTTCATCAATTGAGTTTCAACTTGTTAGTCGTAGATGAATGAAATATAAAATAATAAAAACCATGTGCCCCAATTACACTTAACCATACAATTAAGCTTCATAAGTGCAATTGGGAAGACAATGATTGTCATAGTGAGATTTCACATCCTAGAACCAACGTACTTAGGAACTTAAGGTTTGTAGAACTTGATCGGATTGCATGTGAATGCTTGTAATTTGTATGGTTGGGCATAGGGTATACTCGTCCCTCATAATTGACATCATTGCTAGGGACCTTTAGTTTGTTATGTGCACTATGTAGGACTTAGTAAAAAATTATTTAACATCGTTGGAATGAACTCTAAGGTCATATCATACATCAAAATAACTACAACAATTATAAGAAAACACACTGCATTTCTTGTCTTCTAATATAAGATATCTTCTTCTCACAGGAGTGATTTTTTGCCCAAGTCTAATGGAGTAAATCAATAGGTGCCCTAGCAATACAGAGTGTTATATGCTCATCTTGATGATTATGTACCCAATTTCACCTTTTTCCTACACTAGGATGAACTACTGTGGTGGTGAGACATGGAGGGCAACACTATGTTGCCACCTAATTGATCCATTCTTGCAATGCTTCACCAAAATCTTATGTAGTTGGGCAATTGATGAGTGGCGAGATACCCCTACACTCAACCATACGAATACAAGCGTAGCATGCACGATCCGGTCAAACTCCACAGACTAAGTGCCTACATGCCTCATGGAACACATAGGGTTAATCATTCGTTGTCTTCCCAGACTTACTTGTAGTTGTCATGGTGTATGGTTAAGTAAGTTTGAGGTATATGATTTTTATATCTTTTTATGTTTTTATCTCCTATGCTATTGAGTTGAAGGGTGAAGAGACTAATTACTAACTTTAACTAATGAACTAAGTCTAAATTAACCTAGCGTCAGCATTTGTTCCCACTTACCGTTCATACCATGAACCGATGCAACCTTGGTTACCAAACGCTAATCGTTGCGGGGATCACCAAGCGTAACGCACGTGCTCGAAGTGGTCGTACTGAGGCACTTAACTAGGAGAGAAGGGTTGAGAGAGAATTAATAACTAATAAAACATTTAAATAAAAAATAAAAAATAATAGTAAAGAAAATCCTAATTAGCCTATTCCATGCACTGCAAGGTTTATCCAAGAAGCTCGTCTTTATTGTCGTACACAAACTTGTGTTCAGGTACAATGTCTGCTCGAATAAAGATCTGTTTACTCTGGAGTTCCTATTGTGGGTTCATGGAAATTAATCTATCTCTAGAGTGGAAAAACTGCCAGAGTTTCTCTACGGTCTAGGCCTAGAATGGAAAACAATGGAGAGCTACCTCTTATTTATAGATATGATGGCACATCGTGATATCATGTATGCAATATCATGAGGGATGTGATATCGCGACAGCCGCAATATTGCATACGCGATATCGCAGCCCATGTGATATCGTGTCCCATCATACCCCCATGACTAAATGAAAACTCATCCTCGAGTTCCTTACAATAATATCAGGAAGGTATGGGATTATTGACTCAAATGGAACTAATGGGATGACATGTGAATGGATCATCATTACAAGACACAACAAAACTGGTGTTCATGACAACAAGAGTGAACACCTTATTACATTGACATCAGGCCTCATTTGGTAGCTGAGAAAGAGAGAGAGAAAGAAGTGTTGTTGCTGCCAACGCCAAGATTACGCCTTTCGTTGTCCATCCGTAAGTGCGCCATTGATCTTACTCCTTACATAGCTACTTCAGCACCACTCCATTCCAAGTGCTCCCTCCAGATCCGGTCCATTGTTGCATGATTGCCATCTGCACACACAACACAATCTTATATTAGCAAGGGTAAATGAATTTCAATGTAGTTGATACCTTGTTGCGATGAAAAATCCATTGGCTGGGTTGTGGTATGGCTAATTACGGATCTGGAGATATATTAATGATGACTACCGAAGGTGTAGGGGTTAGGAGAAAATTGAAAAAATTGGGCCCTGTACCCCCATGACTAATTGCGAACCTTTGGTAGGGAGAGAATGGAAAAAGAAAAGGAAAAAGAAGGATGGATAAAAAGAGACAAGGGTAACGTCGATAAAGTGGATGTTAAGATGGAAATGAACAAATTAAAATGGATTGCAAAAATGTTAAGGGAAAGAATTTAACGGATGCGCCAAATAGGAATGCCAATGGGTCCTCCTCAAAGCAGGCTCATGCCCTTAATGCCCTGACAAACTCACGTTCAAAGAGTTCGTAGGCTTTGGGAATGTCCTTTGGAACAAGAGCTAAAGTCTTAACCATAAGAATTTACCAAAAAGAAAACGATGTATCTACCAAAATATACACTAATGATACAACCAGCAATGAGGTGAACAATGGAGAGAAGGGTGGAGAGAAGAGAATGGAATGGAATCCCAAGAACAAGGTGGTGTACAGCCCCTTATGGATTTCGTGATTAATGTGACTTGGTAATCTCATTCCAACTCTGGCCTCAAACCAACCACATCCAGTGACTTCGCATCAATGCATTCGGCCAATCCATCCACTTGAATAACAAGAATGCCTTCCCCAAGAGCCACCACCATTCCGACGAAACGAATGAGGAGAGAATGGGAAGGGAGGAGGGCCTTAGTTAGAGGGAACATTTTTATTTTAGTTCCATAACCAATGCTTGTAGCCCAAGAGATTATTTTTTTCTAAGGGGTGTGCTTTGAATTCTCACTTTTTTCTTTTCTTTTCTTTGTTTGCTTGTTTGTTTTTTTTAATGTTTTTATGCGTGCGAACCACACCATGGAAAGACTTATTATTTTTATTGACTCAGCTTTCGATAATTAGGTAACATCGGAATGGTAAGAACACTCAAGAAGAAAACATCCAAGTACCCAAGAGAATGGTCAACACAAATGCATCAAGTTCCCTTAAAGTCACACCCTTTTCAATCCTTGAGTCATTCCTTAGTTTGAGAAATACCTAGTCACCGATTTGTTAGAGTTCTTATTAGAAAAGGATTGTACATTTCCAAGCCAAGAGATACCGTAGAACTTATGGATGAATGGATGAAGTGGACTCATTGCCTGCCATATCAAAAGAAACATACCTTAGTATCAACATCATAACTTAAAGGTAAAAACCAAACATTAGCAATCAATAGGAAAACAGTTCATACCATCATGAAGAACACTTATTGGGTGACAAACTTACATGATGGATAAAACACACACAAACACACACAAAAAATGAAAAAGTATGAACGATGTTGTAAAACAAAAACAAGAAAAGTTAAAGAAATTTGTAAAAAAAAATGTGCAAAACAAAAACTGTAAAAAAATGTGTAAAACAAAAACATGTAAAACAAAAACGTGTAAAACAAAAACGTGTAAAACAAAAAATTGTAAAACAGTAAAAAAAAATATGTTAAACAAAAAATGTAAAAGAACTGAGGGCCTCCAATGATTAGCATAGGTGGCCATCTGCCCCATGATTGAATTGCAAGGGAGAGATCCAAAATAATGAATGTCTATTTGAATTTCATAAAAGTGCTCAACTTCTCCCTGCTGATGTTCTCAGATTAAGGGGTAGAAGTTGGCGACGCTCATATTCCAATGTGTCTATGCCTTTGTTGTTAACATGAGTTGTACCCCCAGTTTGTTTTATGCATATTGGGTTGCTCTTTTTAATAGCTGTCAACCACAGGGTGTCCACTACTGGTGTGGTTGCTACATACAGGCACCTTTGTATTTGTGTTTCTTGGGCACACTAATTACATGGAAGAGATGCTGAACATTCTTCCATGTCATCCCCCTCTGAGTCACTATATGTGATGCACGGAACTTTCTTCTTTTCAATCTTTCCATAAATGTTTATCTTAGATATCTCCAAGGAAAGATCGCGGATCCCTAGGTACGCGTCTATCGTACTTAGCCATGGCCTTCCCATTATAATTGGGAAGCCCCCATTGTTACTGTTGATTTCTATCACCAGGAAGTTAGCTAGGTATGACCATCCACACACAGTGGTAACTATGTCCTCCACTAATCCCAAGGGAATGGTGATGGATTGGTCAGCCAGCTCAAGTTGAATGTTGCTCTTCTTAAGTTGGGGCAGGTTCCTGGCTTGATACATTTCTCGTGAAATTAGGTTGACTTTGGAACCTGAGTTAAGAAGAGCCTTATGTGGTGCATTCCTGGTGACTTGTAGATAGATTAAGGGGCTTCTAGGATCAGAGAGTTTCTTGGGAAGGCGGCCTACCTTGATCCAGTTGGTTATGGTATGCATGAAGCTTTATTGTTGGACTGAAGGATGCCTCGAAATCTTGGATGGTGGAGGAGTGTACATAGACTCAACCGCTTGTTGTTGTGAGAGCTTGTTTGGGCTTCTGGTTCTAAAGAAAGGTCTTCTCTTTTTATGGTTCTCAGAACTAGTAGTATGTTGAATGTTTATAGCTCTCGTAGTGTTACGTTTCTGCAGTTGAGTGGGGAGTTCCCCTTGCATTGTTGGAGCAGGAGGTATGGGAACTATAGGTGGAAGAGGTGCAGATGGAGTTGGAGGATGGTAGGTATGTGGGGTGTCTCCCGGAGGAGAAGGAGTCCTTTTAAAATACTCCCAAACTTGGTAGTGACGTTGGGGAGTTGTGTGACCCATAGAGTCACTTGGAGAAACCGGCTGCTGCACATAATAGCCATAAGGATCGGGTTGTCGGTAAGGGTATTGTTGTTTGGGCGGTGGCATCCCCCATGACTATGGGTATTGCCACTGCTAATGCTGTTTGATGGGTTGTGGTGGAGTTCCACTTGGATAGTACGTTAATGGTTGGTAGAACTGTCTTGGGTTACCTTGAGGATAAGGTAACCTTCGGGGAGTTTGTCGTTGGTTAAGTCTTGGATTAAGTGCATACACCCTAGACTCCTGTAGATGTGAGATGATTGGACAACATCCCTTAGGATGGTCATATTGGTAGATCTGACATCCATCGTCATCGTCTGTGTCTGAGTCCACAACCTCATCAAAAATAGTAATTTCCCCCTTACCCTTGTTATGTGTAGGGCCTGAATCTCTCCGCTTTTTCTTGTCTTTGTCACTACCTTGTTCTACCTTAGACTCCTCTACGATTTTCATGACAGTTTCAAGTCCAGAGTCTAAGGAATCCCACAATTGATCCATCTTAGCTGATACTTTTGTTGTTAGTTTTTGAATCGGTAAGGTTTTTCTATTCACCAACTCTTCGAGTGGTGACTCATCCTCTTCATTGCAAAATTTCACTCCCTTCTTCTGAAGGGAGGGATCATGGTTGTATTCTTTCGCACTCTCTCTTTTTCATAGTTCACCTTCTTCTTTTGCTACTTGTTCCAACAAGCAATGAATTTCATGGGCTCTAAGTTCTGATAGTCTCCCTTGGGCATAAGTCCCAAGGGTTCTTCTAGTTTCATGCCTTAGCCCATCCACGATGTGGCGGAGTTGATCCTGCTGTGCGTAACCATGGCCCGGGCAACGATGTAACAATGCGTAGTAGTAGCCCATGGCAACATCCAAGGGTTCATGAGTACCTTGCTTCCATCCTTAGATCTACTTACACAATTTAGACACTCTGGAGTACGTTTGATATTTATCGTTGAAGAGTTCTAACATCGTACTCCACCTCCTAATGGTTTCCAGCTCTAAGGACTGGTACGAACTCTTTGCTTGTTTGATGAGTGTCCTAGGAAACAACTTAAGTTTTTGCCACTTGTTTTCTATGTTTTACAAGGCGTAGGAATTATGGAATGCCTGTACATGATGTTGCGGATCAGCGTTGTATCCCCCTTCAAAGAGTGGGATATTGTTCATGTCTAAACGGTTGATCCGACTATCTCTTTGATGCCTTGTTGGTATTCTTACAGTGTTCGTTATATCAAGCATACTTCGGGTGGCAAGTAGGGGCTCGTCATGATCATCTCTTTCATGACGCCTATGATGTCTTCGTTGTTCCCTACTTTCCCTTCATTCATGCCCTTGTCCTCTCTCTTGACTCTCTTGTCGAGGTCTCTCGTTTCGCCTACCTTCATCCTCACCATTATGCTCATGGTGGCTGTGCCTAGATGTGGAAGAAGAGGGTGAGTGATGTGATGAAGGGGAAGAAGAAGGAGAACCATCACCATGATGATGCTTCTTACCTTCTCTTTAGCTGCTACGGCCCTGATCGTGATGACGATCTAAGTGCCTGTCTTTTTCATGTGTTGTTGTTCCCTCTGTGAATAGTTGGCATTCACGGGGATTAGAACTAGTGTTGTGTATCGTGGATCGTAGGTTCTGATACCCCATCTCTTCACCATCATTAGGAGGGGGAATATCATTGGATGGAGAACCTGTTATAAGTGGTTTACCATCTTCTATTTCACTTAGGATGTGCGGGACCCCTTTGCCCTTCAACAGTGTATGATGGCTCTCTTGCCGTGAGTCCCTGATACGTTGTGCTTCTATGGGATGATAATCCCTTATGTCATAATTTCCTACAACGTATTCAGCATATAATTCAGTCATGCCTATTTGTGCAAGAGCACAAAGAAGCATGTTAGGGATTGCCCGATCTGGGGTAACACTATATTACCTTGCAAGTCTCTCCATCACAGCTGTTCGTCTTGATGGAGGATAAAGATAAAATCTGGTATGTACTCATCGGAATGAGTATATACCACTCGGTATTGCTAAGGAACTGGCAGATTTCGGTTATGTGTTTTTGATTGTCGACTATTTCTTGTATTATCCCTAGGTGGTGTAATGCTTTTGTGAGAAGAAGAAGAAGACATTGTGTCTTATCGGTGTGCTAATTGACTGTTATATAAATTTCTGTTTAATTAACCCTAAGTTTCATTTAAGTTCCCAATGATGTGAGTGATCTCCTATGTTCTACTTAGTGCACAAACACTTAGTCCTCAGCAACGGTGCCAATGATGAGTGGTGAGATGCCCCTACACTCAACCATACAAATACGAGCGTAGCACGCGCGATCCGGTCGAACTCCGTAGACTAAGTGCTACACGCCTCATGGAGCACTTAGGGTTAATCATTCGTTGTCTTCCCAGACTTACTTGTAGTTGTCATGGTGTATGGTTAAGGAAGTCTGAGGTATATGATTTTTATCTCTTTTTATGTTTTTATCTCCTATGCTATTGAGTTGAAGGGTGAAGAGACTAATTACTAACTCTAACTGATGAACTAAGTCTAAATTAACCTAGCATCAGCATTCGTTCCCACTTATCGTTCACACCCTAAACCAATGCAACCTTGGTTACCAAACACTAATCGTTGCGGGGATCACCAAGCGTAACGCACGTGCTCAAAGTGGTCGTATTGAGGCACTTAACTAGGAGAGAAGGGTTGAGAGAGAATTAATAACTAATAAAACATTTAAATAACAAATAATAAATAATAGTAAAGAAAATCCTAATTAGCCTATTCCATGCACTGCAAGGTTTATCCAAGAAGCTCATCTTTATTGTCGTACACAAACTTGTGTTTAGGTATAATGTCTGCTCGAATAAAGATCCGTTCACTCTGGAGTTCCTACTACAGGTACATGGAAATTAATCTATCTCTGGAGTGGAAAAACTGCTAGAGTTTCCTTATGGTCTTCATGGCAATCATGAGCCTTTGCTTGCCACCCAAGGCATGCTAAACATTGTAGAGGCAATGAGAATTCTAACAAGGCACGTAAAGGATAACTAGATCAAGAGGCTAGACATGAATAATATTCCCAAATTCGAAGGGTGATATAACTCAAATTTGTAGAACCATCTTCAAGCTTTTCACAATGCATGTGCCTTGCAAATATAGAAAATGACTGGCAAAAGCTTAAGTTATTTCCTAGGATACTCATCAAAGAAGAAGAAAGTTGGTATTGGTCCTTGAAGCCAGAATCAATCCATAGGTGGAGTACAATGCTCAAACTATTCAACAACAAGTATCAAATGTACTCCCAAGTGTCCAATTTGAGAAGGCAGATCTAGGGTTGGAAGAAAGGAACACATGAGTCCTTGGATGCCACCATGGATAGATATCATTCCATGTTACACTAATGCCTTAGCCATGATTACTTTCAGTAGGAACAACTTTGCCACATCATAGATGGGCTTCGCTCTAAAATGAGGAAAACTATTAGGATCTATACCTAAGGAAGACTATCCAAATTAAGAGCCCATTAGTTCCAAAGGTTGATCAAGTAGGTAGCAAAAGAAGAAGGAGAGTTGAGGAAATGCAAAATTGTAGAAGAATACAACTGAGATCCTTCCATTTCTAAGAGGGAGGTTTGATTTTGTGACAATGAGGAGGAATCATCACTTGATGAGGTGGTGAACTAGAAAACCTTGTTGATTAAAAAATGTACCTCTAAAATCTTAGCTAAGGTAGATTAGTTGTGGGACTCTATGGATAGCAGATTTCAAGCTATCCTAAAAATTGCTAAAGAGTCCAAAGAGCAAAGTAATGATTATGACGACAGGAGGCGAAAGGAAGCTAAATCTCCTAATCAAAGAGGTAAGGAAAAGATTGCTACAGTAGATGAAGTTGCAGAAACTAAATCAAATGATGATGGTGGGTGTGACATCTACTAATATAAACATCCTAAGTGAGCCCCATCATGTCACACTTATAGGAGTCTAGGGTGTATGTTTTGAATTCATGACTAGGAAAAAGACAAAAACCTAGAAGATTATCGTATCCTCAAGGCAATCCTAGGTAGTTCCATTAGCAACAACAATATTATCCAAGTGGAACTCTATCGCAACCGTATGAGTAGTATCAATAATGGAAACACCCATAGTCATGGGCATTGCCACTACCAAGGTAGCAATACCCATATAGACAACCAGATCCATATGGGTATTATATTTATCAACCCCTATCTCTGCATGACTCTTCCATTCATGTTTCTCCTTTCCAACATAAGTAGTACCCTTCTGAATAATATAGAGCTCATTCTCCACATTTTAGAAGGGATGCCACATTCCATCCTTATTCTCCTCCTATTTCTGCACCTATTCCTCCATCCTCAATGTAGCTATCACTTACTTCATCTATGTAGGATGAACTTCCAACCTAGTCGTAGCAACATAATGCTACCAAGGCCATTAATCTACAATCGATTCATCAACCAGCTAGTTCGAAACCTCATGCTCGTAAAAGACCATTTTTTGAACCAATAGTCCTACTAAGCTCTTACAAACTCAAGTAGCTAGTCATCCTGCTCCTACCTCATCCTCTATAAACCATTCTATTAGAAACCCTTCAAACCAAATGATGCGCAAATTCCATACTATTATGCTCACTCATGTCATATTTGATTGGATCCAAGCTAGCAACCTTCCTAGGAAATTAGTTGATCCTGGGAGTCCTCTTATCTATTTTCAGATTGTTGGGAATGAGCCATGTAAAGCTTTTCTTAATTTAGGTTTTGATGTGAACTTGATTTCTCATGAGATGTATACTGCTTGGAACCTGTTGCCTTTTAAGAAGATCAATATCCAATTGAAATTAGTAGACTAGTTCATTACTATTTCATTGGGGCTAGTAGAAGACATTGTGACCACTATTTATGGGTGGTCTTATCCTACTGATTTCCTAGTAATCAAGGTTGAGAATTACAAAGGGGACTTCCTAATCATTATTGGAAGGGCATGGCTGAGCACTGCTGATGCAAGAATGGATATTAGAGATCTTTTCCTGGAGATATCTAAGGAAAATGCATTTGGAAAGACTAAGAAGAAATGAGTTCCATGCATTGCATACAACAATATAGGGTGTAATTACATGCATGAACTTTAGTCCATAAAATAAGCATATATTTCTACATGCAGGTAGTGTGCACATAAATTAGATACTCAAAGGTGTTTGTATGTAGTAGTCACAAAACAAGAGGGCACCCAGTGGTTAATCGCTGATTCTAACAATAGCACAATGTGCATGGAATCTACTGAGAGCTTGACATGTGCTTATGTTGTAGGCATGGATAAACTAGAGCAAGTTCATCACCAAATCTTTGATAATAAAAATGATGATACCAATTGGGAAGAGTTGGAGATCCTTTAGAATTTCAAACACAAGCCTTTAGAGTTGAAAAATCTACCTACCAGCCTAGAATATGTATTCTTAAAAAATAGCAAGCTGATCATACTTTATTCCAAACTTGCTCTTGAGTAGAAGGTAAAATTGTTGAAAGTTATCAATAGATGGCCAATAGCCTTTGCTTGGTCATATCCTAAACTTACTGAAATTGATCCATAAATATGCTAACACCACATTTATATTGATATATCCATGAAGCTAAGGAGGAAACCACAATGATGGTTGAACCTAAAATTGAAGCAAATCATTAAAGAGAAGATTAAGAAACTCCTTAAAGCAAGGTTCATCTACCTCATTGTAGATAGTGAGTGGGTCAACCCACTTGTGATAGTACCAAAGAGAGATGTCAAATGGTGGGTTTGTATCAACTTCAAGCTATTAAACATGAAAACATTCAAAGATCTTTTTCTGTTACCATTTTTTGATAAGGTATTGAACATCATATCTAAGCATTGCTATTATAGTTTTTTGGATAGTTATAGTGGCTATAATCAAATCCAAATTACACTAAAAGATGAGGCCAAAACAACATTCATGAGTCTATAGGGGACCTTTGCATATCGCAAGATGCCTTTTGATCTATGAAATGCTCCTACCACTTTCCAATGTCTAGTCTTAAGCACCTTTTATTAGCAAATCAATAGTGGAATGGAAGTCTTTATAGATGGATGCTACATTCGAGCAAGCCTTGGATAAGAAAGTACTTAAAAGATGTGTGAAAATAAATCTACAACTCAATTGGCAAAAGAACCATCTCATGGTCTAAGATGGCATTGTATTGGGCCATAGAATTTCATAGGAAGGGATTCAAGTAGACCTCAAAAAGATAAGAATCATCCAAGGAATCACCCGCCAACTAGAAACTATTAAAGATGTTCAGTCATTCCTTAGGCACACTAGCTATCATTGACAATTTATAGACAATTTCTCTAAGATCACAAAATTGTTGGTCGAGCTAATGAAGAAAGATGCTTCATTCATCTAGATGAAGGAATGTAAAAATGCATTATAGAGCCTCAAATAGAAGCTCGTAGAGACTCCAATTCTATGAGCACTTGACTAGTTCAGACCATTTCCTATCATTATAGATGCATCAAATTATGCCTTGGGATCCATATTTATATAATTAGATGACAAGAAACATCCATATTACATCCACTGCACAAGTCAAAGCATTGTGGGTGCATAGTTAAATTACATCATAATAAAGAAAGAATTAATCATGGTGGTATATGCTCTAGAGAATTTTAGGCACTATGTGCTTGGATATAAAGTGTTTATGCACACTAACCATAGTGCCATCTGCTTCCTCATGAACAAGACAATAGTGAGTCCTTATGTCACATAGTGGCTAGTGATCTTGTAGGAATTTGATCTTACAATGGTAGATCAAAAGGGGATTAAAAATGTGATTGCTGATCACTTGTCTTGGTTACAATGGGATTGCAAAGAGGACGAAAGCCTGCTCTCTAATCAATTTTTTGATGAACACCTATTTGCTAGTGCAATAAATGAACAAGTGCCCATGAAACCAAAATGGTATGATGGCATCCTCACTTATCTTCTCACTTAGGAGATGTCACAAGATTTGGACTATAGGAAGAAACAATAGTTTCTTCATTAGGTTAAGCACTTCATGGAAATCAATAGACATCTTTACAAGGTGTGTGCTGATGGCCTAGTTCATTGGTGTGTCCCTAACGTGGGTCAATTGTGCATTCTCCAAGATGCTCAAGAAGGTCCTTGTGGAGGCCACTATGCAAGGAGATGCATAACCATAAAAATCCTAATGGTAGGATACTATTAGCCCACAATCTTTAGGGATGTCCACCGGTTTATTTGATCTTATGAGTGCTATCAATGAGATGGTGAGATGATCGCACAAATGGAGGATCCTCAATAGTGGATTCAACCAATGGAATTCTTTGACATATGAAACATTGACTTCATGGATCCCATCACACTCATGTTAAATGGAAAGACATATATAATTGTCAACATTGATTACTACACAAAATGGGTAGAAAGAGTAGCTGTTATCAACTGTACATCATCCACTACTACTCAATTTGTACAACAAAATGTTGTGAATAGGTTTGGGGTGCCACATGTACTAATTTGTAATGGAACCCATTTTATAGGTGTTACTTTTTAAAAACTCATGTAACGCTTGGGGGTTGAACTTAAATTAACACCCTATTATCCCCAAGCCAATGGTGAAGTAGAGGTGACTAACATGAAGATCATAAAGATTCTAACAAGAACTATTAGCAAATATAGGAGAGACTAGAACACAAAACTCAATGATGCCCTTTGGGTCTATCCCTCAACACAAAATCTTCCTATTAGCTACTCTTCCTATGAGCTACTATATAGAAAAATCTCAACACTCTCTTCAATTTGAGCTTTGTACACTTTCAACAATGATGAGTGGCAAGGTACCCCTACACTCAACCATATGAATACAAACGTTACACACGCGATCCGATCGAATTCCATAGACGGACGAGTTGTGGCATCTAGATAATTAGCCTTAGGTCGCAGTTTGCTATCTTCCCACCTGGACAAGTATTAGCTTTGTCACGTATGGTTTAGTCTAGAGTGAGGTGTATGAATGAATTTCTAATCTAATGCTACTCCTGAAGGCAAAGGAAAGTAATATTCACTAATCTAGGAGAGAGAGGGTGAGAGAATCTAAACTAGCCTAAGTGCGATGAGCATCTATTCCTTGATTATCAATACACATCTTGGACTTCGTGCACGACTACCACTGGGATTACCAAGTGCAGATCCTAGGTACGCTACTAGGTTGCCAAGTAGTCACACTTAAATGCTCGTAATCAAGTCGTACTCATTCCACATTTTAACATGAGATAAGGGTGAGAGAGATTAACTAGGAAAGTAATAAATAAAAATTAATTAAAGAATTAAACTAAGTGAATGCTGCAATGATGAAGTAATCTCGATCTTTATTTTTGATCATGTGCATGTCCAAGTACGTCACACTCAAATAAAGGATGCCGTACAATTACATTCACCACACTGTAGGCATACACTGAGAGGAAAAGGGAGAGAGGGAAAACAAGAACTAAAACTTAACACTAAAACTGACAAAAAGCTAAAACTAACTTATTGGATCTCTCTACCTCTTATTTATAGATGAGGAGATAGGCCGCAATATCACGTATGCGATATCACGGCTAGGCTGCAATATTGCGGGTGCGTTATCATGACTGTTAGCAAATTCATGACTCATCAAATAACCTATTGGACCTTAACCTAAGCCTAGTGTAGAAAGAAAGATTAATCAACCTGAATGTACTACATAAAAATCAATTGGTAGCCCTATCCTTAAATGAAGTGTACAAGACATTCAATAAATGATGTCATGAACTTAGAATACAGAAAGAGAAATTTCAACTAGGACATAAGGCTCTCTATTGGAACCCCATAGATGTTCCTCAAAAAGCCAAATTCCAAACATTGTGGGAAGGGCCTTATATAATTGATGAAACCTTTCCTTCTGGGGCCATGATCATATACAAACTTGAAAGCCCAAACAAGAAGCAGTTGGTTAACATCTAATAGATAAAGCCTTTCCATGAGTCCAAGCAAGCCAGTGCAAAAAATACCTCAAAAAATGGACAACCATGCTCAATTTTTTAGATCTCTTCTTTCCAACTCAGTGATGGGGGAGATGGTCATCCATGCTAATCACATACATGGCTCCTCAGTTTTTCTATTTTTTGTTTTACACAATTTTATTTTTTGAAATTGTTTATTTTAAACCTTTTTTATTTTAAATTTTTTCCTATTTTACATAATTTTTTACACCATTGTTAATATATTTAAATATTTCTTAAATATTTTACACTTTCTTATATATTTTACTTTATTTTAGTGCAATTTTCTGATTTTTGTTAATAAACATGCTTTGTGCCAACAGGACACAATGGTGTTGTAGCTATTGCTAATGGTGGTTTGTGCTTAATGTTTTGTTTGCTAATGTTTGGTTTCTATTTTTGAATTTTTGTACTGATGGCTAAGACATGGTTTCTTTTTCATGGATTAAGTAATGAGTTCATGTCATCCACCCATCCAGAAACTCTATGGTTTTCCTCGTTTTAGGAATTTGAGGTCTCTTTTATTAAATAAAATTTTAATAAATTTATGACCTTGGTGGTTTCTAGAATTGGGAAGGATTCAAAGGTTTTTATAGGATGTGACTTCAAGGGGACTCAATACTCTTTGTACTCTTCTGCTTACTTGGGTGCATGAGTGTTTTTATGGATTTCTCACCATTTCGTGTTGACCAATAATAGAAAGCTGAATAAGTCTTTGCATGGTGTGGTTCCCATCAAATAGAAAAAAATAAAAAAAAACAACAAAAAAAATAAAAAATAAAAGAATATATATATATATATATATATATATATAATAAAATATGATAAAAATTCAAATCACACCTGTTAGACAAACAAATGGACTAGAAAGACATGTTATCAATGCCTGAAGATCCCCTCTAACTAAGGCCCCTTCTCACTTCCTACTTCTCTCTTTTTTCTTTAAGGAATGATGGTTGTTCTATGAAAGTACTCTTGTGTCTCAGGGGGGTGGATCGGTCTTGGAGTTGTGATGCAAAGTAACTAAAAGTGATTGGTTTTGGTTTGGACTAAGGATGGATCTTTTCAGGTCATTGAAAAACAAATCCACGAGGGACTTCTTATAACCTCAATTTGGAACACCATTCCACATTCACCATCATTTGTTCATGCTACCATAACTCATCTCACTGCTAGTGTCCATGTTCTTGATTCAGTGTCTTTGTATGATGTACTTGAATTCTTTGGTAGAATATTTTAGGTGTTGGTCCTTAAATTTCATAAACCATTAATCACCTATAGGGCCCACAGACTCCTTAGGTTGAGGTTATGCAAGGGCAATTAGGGCATGTGCTTGCTATGGGGAGGATCCACTTGCATATCTCTTGGTTAGGTTCATTAAGCATCTTATCCTTAGGCATTATTGCAATTAGAATCTTTTGTACATCCATCTTTTACGTTTGATAGTGTGCTCCTTTACATAATTTCTTTAATTCATACATTATCCATCAACTTAAAATTTTAAGCTTTCAAAGACCCTCTTTAGTGATTTCATCATATTCTTGGCTTTTCTGGGATGCCATAGACCCCAAATTCATTTAAAAATTCTTTATATTTTTTGAAATACTCAAGTTTGAAAATTTTGTTTATAGACCCCATAAACAGGGTCTTGTCGATGAAGCCCATGTGTATATGAGGCCTATATATGCATCCCCATTAACATAGTGCAAAAATACTATAAATATGTGTGACCCCCTTAGAAATTTTCACATTTTCTCAAATGTCAAGGGATTTTTTTTTGCAATTTTTACAGCCCAAAACCTTCTAGAGCCCATAACTACCTAATTGTTTGTCCAAATCACTCCGTTCTTTCTGACCTTATTGCTCCTAGATATAAGCTGTTAGTCGTGGGGGCTACAAATGTGCCATTTTTGATAAAACATTTTTCACCATTTTTCTAACTCCCACGAAGGTTTAACTAGGAAATCAATATTTAAACACCAAATTACAAAAGTTAAACCCTTCCAACAAGCTTCGGTGACACTTAGCATAAAAATTAATTAATAAAATAAGAATAAAATAATCAATCTTCCATGATCCAATTGTAGCCAAGTGTAATTGATTAATGAGATAAGGTATCCAAATATTTGAAGTTACACATTTTATCTACTAATCCATAGATGTATTATGATAAAAAATGGCACCAAAACGCAAACACACATAGGAAGGAGGACTATCTCAACCAAGGGAGAAACAACCAAGAATGGGAAGGGGCCAAGAATAGGCCTAGGAAGAATCAGTTACAACCCATGCCACGAGACCTCTTACGAAAGAGGCTAAAGTGGAGCCTACTTCTCAGATTCTAGAACAAGTGGCAACAATAGAACATTCCCACTGGGATGAGGCACTAGCTCAATAGGTAAACCTTGAGGTGACCTTGATGGAGGCCTGCCTAACTCAAATTAGATCAAGGGAGGTCTAGAAAATGGTGCTCTAGGAATTGAACTTTGGCTCTTTCTTGGAGCAAGCACCTAAGGAGGTACATGACCAATTGAAGACCTCTCCCATGTGGTTAGTTATCACTTTCAGCAGGGAGTGGTATATGGGAGATATGTTCTTATTTTGGAATAATAGGTAGTAGGTTGGTTCAACGATCAAAGTGAAGGATATTTTAGTGTCCTACTTAGTGCAGGCCATTGTAGAGGCACTTAGATTGCCTAAAACTAGGGTGAATCTCATCAAGATTTTGATGCAGGTAGACCCTAACATAAAAAAGAAATGGATTCAGTGATGCTATGGTGTCAACCCCAAGGGTTACAACATGCTCACACCATCAAAAAGAATTCACTATAAAATTATGGCCTTTCACTTAAATCCCATGGTGAGGCCAAGCAAGATCACTATCTTTTCTACCTATGCATGTGCCACTTTGAGTGGGAGATTCGCAGTCAACCTTCCAAAGATAATCTATCTAGAGATAGAGAAGTAGTTTAAGGAGAATGAATGTGGAAGGAAGACACTCCCCTTCCCATGCCTCATTAGAAAACTATGTTGAAGGTGAGGAATAGTTTGCTACACTAATGATACTATCTGATGTGCTCTAATTGCTAATTGGGTAGAGATGATGAAGGACCAAATGCTAGCAAAAATAATCTAAGAAGAGGAGTAGTAGCCACCAGCTCCACTTACCACTTAGAAAATTATGTTGGATGTTGCTACAACATCCCAATGGTTGCATGAATACTAAGAATGGCTTTTTAGTGATCAAGAGTAATAAGTAGGCACGAGTGGTGGAGACCCATTTGTGTACTGGTCAACAATGAGTCACTTGAATGAGGTGGCCTAAATAGTCATCCTAATGGGAGGAGGTGGACCCATTTTTTCTACTCAATGAATGTAGTTGTTTATGAGATTGAATTCTAGTGCTAGAGAGGTAATGGTGTCTCTCTCAGAATAACAACAACTCCCAAAGATTTCTGAAAGCACCACAACCTTCTTAATGTGCTTAGAGAAGGGTGAGGGGGCAACGATACTAGTGATGTAGCACCAAGGGCAAGAAATAGCAGTAGAGGTGGTTTCTGGTAGAATTGCCAAAATACTTAATGAATTTGTGGTGTTTGTACTAGACATGTCTGCACTTAAAAGATGTGTAGATGTCTACAGGGACCATAAGCAATAGATTAAGTGCATCATAACATGAACAACTGCTGGACCAACTTGTAGGAATTAGGAAACTACTTATGGATGTTCTTGACCTTCTAGATAGTATAACTACAACCTGGTTGGAGCTACTAGAGGCAAGGGGAAAAATATTATATTAGAGGGGCAACTTGAAATAAATAATGAGCTAAATGAACACTTGGTTGTGGAGGTTGTTGAATTAAGAGCCTAGATTACCAACCTTGCATTTCTCAATCTATCACTAACAAGAGATGAAGCTCTTGAAAAACTTCATACCAAGTTGAAAGAGGTTGAGAATGTGATGAAGATGACAATATTCTATCAATCCTTAGTAGAGGCCACTTAGCATAAAATTTAGAAGGCCTTAGATCTGACCTACTAGGAGAATGTGTAGTTGACCGTAGAAAATCATCACCCATGAAATGTTGATGCACATAAACAACAATTGACTAATTTTATCCATCAACGGCAAGAGCAACTAGCTAGAGTAAACACAGAGTTAAAGAGATTGATAGTTGAGAACAGAAACCTCTCCATGGAGTAGGTTTGTACCCTTCACCAAAATACTATAATAGAGGTAGTCACCTAAAAATTAGAGGCTCTCAAATTTGAGAGAGTCAAGGATCACTATAGAGACTAGGTTAGCCTACAGAAGGAAGTAAATGAAAAACACATTCAAGTGATGAGGAAAAAAGTGAACAAGACCCTCTAGTAACTCCAACAAGAACTCGAATTATGATAGCCCATCATTGATGGGATTTATTAGTACAATAAAGTAGAAATTCACCTAAAGGAGTTGTAGATAGAGGCAATGACTAAATATATGAAGCTTGGCAATCTTTAGTATGCAAACCTAGCCATGTTGACTATTGGATGGATGTGATCAGAATTGGAAAAGCAAATGGCTAGCTCATACTTGTTGTACAAGGTTGAGTTCAAGCATCACAAGGACACCAAGCAAAAGCTTGCGATGGCAAACACTAAACTCAAGGTTCTCAAGGGCAAATACATTAATCAAAGATCTACTGTCAAGAGCCTGGCAAAAAGAATGAATGACTACTAGGATCTATAGAACATAGTAAAGGCATTCAATGTCAAACGTAAATAATTTTCTGCCTCATCTATCAACATCAAGGAGATGTTCCTAGTAATGCCCTATCTGTGGGACATCACCATTCTAGCCCACATTGGTAATGTTGTGTGGATTGTGGATGATCCCCAAAGCAAGGAGGAGAAGATCAAGGCCTTATTGGATGCCTTTCACTTTCCACTAGAGGTAGCAATTGTAGTAGGATAGCCATAGCAACTGTAGTCACTGTGCATGCCCAAAGCTAGCGAAGGTCCTTCAAAATCTTAGGAGCCTCCACCACCTGGGATTGTTTGATCTTCTTAACCGCCTTCATCCCATTAGAGGAGATGCTTTCAAGTTTGAGCAGTTATGTCATGGTGTTAAATTTTGTGTCATGAACATCAAAAAGTTTTGTTATGATGTCAGTTTGTACACTGGGTACTCAATTTTGTTATGTGAGTTTGTTATGTCAAGAGTTAGTCAATAATCCCATACCTTTTCAATTTTCTAAAGAAACTTGAGGATGAGTTTTCATTTGGTCATGGGGGTATGATGAAGCATCAAAGTGTTGGGTCAATGAGCCCTTGTTGATGTGGCCTTGTCGATAAGTCCTTTTTGACATGGTGTTGCCCCATTGATTGGGCCATGTCGATGTAGCGTTTGTTGTGTTTATAAGGCCCTATCAACGCAACTCCATAATAAAGTCTATAAATATGCACTCACTAGTCATGTTTAGAGAATGTCTTATCATATTTGTAGTAGAGCTATTGTAGTTTTGTCATTTGAGAGTCAGAATATTTTTTTGAGTGCCTATAGAAGGAGTTAGAAAGTGTATGGATCTTTATTTGAGCACTAATGTGCCTGAGCACACTAGTGTGAATGGTAATAAAGATGAGCCTTTTGATCAAACTTTGTAGCACTTGGAATAGATTAATGATTTATTTATGCATTTACTGTTTTTATTAGTTATGCAATTAATTAAGATAAACTAGACTTTAATTAATTAATTAATTAAGCTAAATAGATTAAACACATAAGTATGACAACTTCAAGCATAACATACAACACTTGGTAATTCTAGTAGTGCAGAATGCTTGGTAACCCAACAGTGTTGTATGTGTTCAAGATGTGTATAGAAAGTGGGACCAGATGCTTATGTTAGGATAGGTAGTTATTAATTAGCAATTAGATTAGTTAAATTGGTTCATCAATTGAGTTTCAACTTGTTATTACTCATAGATAAATAAAATATAAAATAATAAAAATCATGTGCCCCAATTACACTTAACCATACAATTAAGCTTCACAAGTGTAGTTGGGAAGACTACAATCATCATGATTAGATTTCACCTCCTAGAACTAGTGTACTAAGGAACTGAAGATCTACGAAATTTGACCAAATTGCATGTGAATGCTTGTAATTCATATGGTTAGATGTAGGGTATACTCGCCACTCATCAACTAAGGATACACAAAGTAAGAATATTCCTACCTGATGAGCAATGGAGTAGTCCAACACCCAATCATATGAGATACGAGTGTTCATGCATAGCTTAGTCGAATTCCATAGACAAGGTAATATGATTATGCTAGTAATGGGTTTGAGTTCATGATCGTTGTATTCCCACATGGGCTAGGAAAATCAATGTGTATGGTTAACTCACAATGAGGTGTAACATAACTTATGTTGCTTTGGCCATTTTACTCCTAGTAAACATGAGGTAAATGAAAGTTTCTTCTAAGTTTAAGTAAATAAGAAATGAATCTAGTCTAGCCTAGGTAATGGACATTCATTCCTCATTCTCTACACATGTCTTGGACTTATGTAATTGTTACTGAGATTACCAAGTATCTCACTACTACATGAACCAAGTGATAATACTATTGGGTTATCAAATGATCACACTTTACACTCAAAATTAGTCGTATCCATTTTTCTTAATAACAATAAAAGTAAAGTTCATGGGAAAGTAAACAATAACTAAGAAAATCGTAATCAATAGACTAAGTGAAAATAGTAAACATTATTCTAGGTAAACAATAAAAATTAAGTGGATGTTGAAATGGTAAAAAGTAATCTTGATCTTTGTTGTTCACAATTGTGTCCAAGTACAAGATGCTTCAATAAGACTCTATATAATCACTTCACACCACATTGCATGCATACACTACTAAGTGCTAAGTACTAAAATCAAGAAAACAAACTAACAAAGTTTTGCTAATATGGAATGAAAATTGTTGTTTAGACTGTAGGCCTAAGTGTCGTATTTATAGGTTTGCATGTATCTGCAAAGTTAAATATCTAACATCATAGCTTGTTTCCTAATATTGGTGATTCGATATCAAATGCTCGATATCATAGCCTTCCAAAAATGTGATTTATCATACCCCCACAACTAACTAAAAACTTATCTTTGAGTTAAAACAAAATGAGAATGAAATTCCTTACAACATTGGAAGCTAGATTTACATGACATTGACTACTATGTACATGACTCTTAATTGCCACAAGAATTTTTACAAAATGGCACAAGATATGATATGACACTAACAAAAAAATAAAAATTTAATGAAGCTTGATGTAGCCTTATGTAGTTCTTGGTTGTGGTGGTTCCTTCATTAGTTGCTTTCCCTTGTTGTTAGGCTTCTAAAATTTGTGTCAATTCATGAGTGCTTGAAGTTTTTCCTCTTTCATTCTTAGGCCTTGTGTTGTCCATGCTTGTTGTATAATATGTGATGAAGTAGGTACATTCCATGGGCATGGTAGCTATAGAAACATCAGATTCGCCTTGACATACCAAGTTGCCAATTGCCTCTTTTCCTCTTCAAATGCTCTGGCCTTTTCTTGTAGTTCATGATAATCAGTTAATCTTTTGGCCAAGTTTGCTACTACATCTTTTTGCCCTTAGTAGCAAGCCTTCACTACTTCTAGTTCAATGTTTGCCACTTAGATTTTTTGAAAAGAATCTTTTTGATTTGCAAGCTCTTTTTCATATAGAACATATGTGACTACTACTTGTTGTTCTAATTCATTCTTAGGCCTGCCTGCTATCAACATGGCTAAGTTAGCATAACAAAGGTTAGCTAATCCCATGTACTTTCTTAGGTCTTTCATCTATAGGTATTTATTTTTTTGCTTTCACTTGGTGGACAAGGGCATAACTATTTAGAATGGGTTGGTAGTTAGGATTTTTTGCTAAAATGGTGTTGATTCTGGGTTTGGCCATTTGGATCTTCTTCTTGTTGATTTGCTTATATTTGCCCACCTGATCTTGGAAGTTTTTCTTAAGCCTCTTGTGTTTCTTTGCCTTATTTTGCCACATGCTTATCTTAATAATTAACTTTTGTTAGATGGTTTGTACCTCCTCTATTGAGAGGGTTCTATTTTCTCTTATGAGGTGACTCATGTCTTGGTTAACCCTCACCAGTTATTTCCTTAACTGGTGGATGCTCTCTTCTAAAAATGTTTTTTTGCTTTTTGATAGTGGTCAACCTCATGTTATCAGCAATAAGTTGTTTATTTTCCTCATGTACTGTGATAAGTGCCTTGACATGTGCATATGTTTGTGCTTTAACTATGGAGGCATTCCATACCACTTTCTCCTTCTCTATTGCCCATCTATTTATTTTGCTCAATCACGCTATTCATCTACTTAGTTATGAATTGTTCTATCTAGTCAGGTGCAATAAATTGTGTGGGATCTCTTCATTCAACTCGAAGGGCTACAAGCTCTTGTTGTAATTTCAGAATTTCATTTTCTACATGCTTTGCCCTTGTCTCTGCCATGACTAATTTTTCTTTGGTAGTGATGAGCTTAGATTGTACTATAGTGACATGATTGGGGATGTTGAAGAGTGTTCTCATGACTTGCCCAATCTATAGTAGTCTATCAAGCACATCCTCATGGTCAAAAGGAATGATCAATGTCCTAGCTAACATTTGAGCATCTCTAGCTCTAGTCAGATCTACTGATGGTACGATAGGTATGTTGAAAACTTCTTTAATGTGATTAGTAATCACCTCTACTACTCCCACAACATCTTGGTACTGCATTACTACTACTATGGCTTCTTCTCTATTCTCAAGCACCACTTGGAATGATAAATCATTCCCAAATAACTATTGTGACCATTGATTCCCTCATCCTAACTATAGTGAGATTTGTCTACTTGTTGAATCTGTTGAAATAGTGGGCTAGATGGCACTGTTAACAACTCTATAAAGGTTGGCCCCCTCCCTTATTCCCCAGCTAATGATTTCTATAATCTATTGTAGATGATTCATTGACGGTCTATAATCTTGTGGTGGCAACGGTGGAACTTACTGTTGTTGTTGTTCTTGTTGTTGCTTTTATTCTTATTCTTTATCATGATCCTTTCTGGATGGTGACGGTTTGAGAAACTCAGCATATGAAGCATTTTGGGCTTTCTTGGGAATGTCATTGGTGTATTCCAAGATCTTGGCTCACTTGCACAGCTTTATGATAAGGTAGGAAAATGGAAGTATTGGCTTTCTTGTCTTCCTTTCTTCTAACTGCCTTTGAATTTCCATAAAATAGAGTTGTGCGAGGTTTCCATTGTATTTTTCCATCAGGATCACAATTCCTCTAGTTGCATAAGTGGATAGTTGATTGAGTCTTTTTGTTGGGAATAGGTGATAGGTGCCAAATTTGAAGTAGTTTCTTTCTTCCAAAGTTAGCTCATTATAGCCCTTATCTTCTTTACCATAAGTCCATTTCAGCCATAGTTTTCTAGTTTTAGGATTAGATTAGGTGGAAAAATGTGCTAACCTTTTCCCTTTGCTGGGCATATTGAGAGCTTCTATAATTGCCTTGATTGAGAGTGAAATTGAAATTCCTCCAATGTTAATTATGGCACCCTCATCCTTGTTGTGCCAAAACTGATAGGTTTTCGTAAGGTACCATTAACCACTATAAGATTGGATAGGTCATAATGGTGATGCCTTAAGTTGTGTCTTTACTGCTTTTGACATAAATTCCATGAACATGCCAAAGTTCATCTCCATAATGACTATGGTCAGGATGGATCTTTCTTGAATAGCTTGGAGGCAGTTTTGTGATAATTTGAGGCACTGTGCTTGCACTAGTGGTTCTTTTGCCTCTTCTTGGGCTAATTTTCCTATAGTAGGAGTCTCTTGATGAATGATAAATGATTGGGCTTCTTTCTCCTCGTGTTCTAGTCCTTGTCCTCCTATTCGACCTCTACCTTGGCCTCTTGGTTGTTTTCTTGCACCTTGTAAGGGTTCTCCTTATGCTCTCCTCTTTGGAGCCATCTATAATCATTAAGGAATAAGGAATCATTAGAAGGCATTTTCTAATTTTTATAACTTCCTTTCTTTCTCATACTTTTAGTTAGATTAAGTTCTTAGTTGTTAGGATTGTAGAGTTAGACAATTTTTGCAAAAAGTTATTCCATAGGTGTTATTTTCTTTGTGGCTCCTCATAGTTATCTATTTGGCTCTTATTTATGGCTCATTATGATTGGTTATGTTTCCTTAAGAGTATTATTTGACTGTTCTGACTTTTTCATGATTAATTCTTATTAACAATTTTCAAATCTCACTTCATCCTTAGCCTTAAAGTACTTTGTGGGTGTTAGACTTTTTTGAAAAATTGGCTTAGACTTTCCTCGGTAGCACCCCCCACAACTAACATGAGCACTCCATCATGAAATAAGTTCAAAAATCATGAAAACCAGAGTGATAACAATCAAGGTATGGCTTGGGAAAGCTAGGAGGTTAGAGCTTAGATTAGAGAAGAAATTTCCAAAAATCTCCCTTGTGTGCAAATGAAAATGATGGAAAATTTGGCTAAGTCCCCACATATTTATACTTTTTGGCAAACTCGATATTGGGGACTCGACATCAAGGATCCAATATTGGTGCAGAATTAATATTGAAGCCCAAAACTTTGTAATTTTCATAAGATTTTGATGGGAAATTTGATTGTTTTGGATTCCTAGAAGGTTTTAAGGTTGCTCAAAGGGTTTGGATGATGGATATATGCATATTTTTATGAAAGGTTTGTTGCTAGAAGTTCATAGAGAAGGAATCTTAGCTACGAAAGTTCATAAGATGGATTAAGAAAGGGTAATGGATTCATGTAGTAAGAATGAATAGTTTAAATGTTATGGGAAGAGGTTATTGATGCTTGAAGATTAAAGATGATGTGGAATCACTTGGTAGGTATAAGGCACAATAGTTATACAAGTGAGTCCTCCTCAAAAAAGGCTCCAACCCTTAATGCCCTTGTATAACCATGTCTAAAAGTGTCCTTAGGTACTTAAGGAGTTGAATGTAACACATACCTATTTAGCAAAACACACATGTTAGTACCACTAGATTGAGAAAATAATGTTATGTTATTGAAAACCACAAGTTATAACTATTCAACCAGTGAGATGAGATGGACTTAGAAGGGGTTTCTGAAATTAGGATGTGAGGCATCTTACCATAGGAATAATAAATTCTTGGGTTTTATTAGTGGTTAAAGTAATGACTAGCCTTTCTATTCAAGATTCAAACCAAGTCTAGAAAACCGTCTAGTGACATCACATTATTTCATCTCTTGGAGTTACAACTATAAGACTATCAATGTTGCCAAGAGTATCATCACTTGGTGTATTGTCCAAAAAAGGAGTTTATTTATGGTACTTTTTTTATTTTTTTTTTAGATTTTTGAGAAGTCATCTACCTTCAAGCATGGGTAACATGTCTTTCTATTGGGACCTCCAAAAATTTATTTTGTGCTCTTTTATTTTTATTTGTGTCAACCTTTCAAGGTAGCACTTATTTTACTCTTACTTACATTAGATGTACAAGGATATAGTACAATCTTAACAACATGATAGAACTCACTACAATAATATAAAAGAATCCACAAATCCCGTTGATGTCACACCCTTTTCATTCCCACTTGGTTCTTCACTTTTCGGTCTAGGAACAATGATCACAAGTTTATTCTTAGTTGTATGATGGAAAAGAATATCATTATGGCCATCGTAAGAACTTCTTATAATGGAATGGATGGATGGATGATTTGGGCTCACTATTCAAATAATCAAGCCCTTATGACTTGATAGCATGGAGAAATCTTCACTTTATTGGATTGCATGTTACCTTTATTTATAATATGTCTTATTTGTAATCAAAATTATTTACAAAGGGTTTGAAAACAAAGTATGAAAGAAATGAAAAAAGATAGTAAGAAATGTGAAAAGTATTAAGAATGAAAAAAATGTTAAAGAATATAAAAAATTTAAGAAATGAAAAGTATCAAAGAATGAGAAAAGATTATAGAATGTAAAAAGGTATATCAAAAAATTAGAAATTTAAAAGTATTGTACAACAAAAAATAGAAAAGCACTATTTAATTCTGGACTAAAGATAGGGCATCCTCCCCACGACTGAACTCATGGAAAAGTGTTCACAAAATGCTCCCTATATCTCCTAGATCATACAATCTAAGTAGTTTACTTACCATGTTTATTGATTTAACTTTTGTATTATTATCCTAGGTAATTTTGATGGTAATGGAATCTTAATCTTTGAGTTATTATTTTCTTTTTCCATTTGTGTATGATTAAGATTTAATAGTTTCATTTTTGGGTCCTTAGTTGGAGTCATTTTCCTAAAATGGAAGTTAATAAGTGGATTAGGTTGTTCCATGTATTTTTTGGATAATTTTTGGTTCTCAATTAGTGGCCATGGGGTGTCTTTTGATTTTGTGGATCCTACTCTCTCTTGTGTGCACACTTGTTCTTCACACTTGTTGTGGACTAGTGTGATGATGATGTTAACATTTTGAAGTGTCAGTCCATAACTGTACCCTTTGCTTTTAGTAGTAATGCATGGAATTTGCTGCATGTGTATGGATCTATGATTGTCCTCCTTATAGATCTCAATACATAGATCCCTCATACTTAGCTTAGCATTAATTGTGATAATCAGAAATTCCTTGTTAGTATCTTTCACATCTATTCCTAGAAAATCTGCCAAATAAGACCACCCATTGATAGTGGTCACTATGTTATCTATTTGTTCCAAAGGAATGACAAAAAATTGATCTGCAAGCTCCAACATGATGTGGCATTATTTGAATGGTGGTAAGTTCCATGCTTGATATGTTTTTTAGGAGATCAAAGTTAGCCTAGAACATGAGTCTAATAGAGCTTTGCATGGTATATTTCCAACTACTAGTAGATAAATTAAAGGAACTTTTGGATCAATTTTATTTTTAGGGAGTGGTCCTACCTTTATTCAATCTATAATGATTTTAGTAAGCATGATAGTTTACATGTTTGAACTGGATGATGATAAAAGCTTGTGGGTAGTAAGGGAACTTTTGGTAGGGGAAGTTGATCTTGTTGAAGCTCTAATTCTACCAACCTTTTTAGAACTTGTCCTAAAGAAAGGATGTTTTTTCATTTGGCCCTTAGTATTGTTGGTAGGATTCTCTATCTAAGTATTCTCTACCCTTGTAGCTTTTCTCTACTATTGTTGTGATGGAAATTCACCTTGCATAGCAGGTGGTGGCACTGGTGGTAAAGGATTAGAAGGGAAATTTGATAGGCCAACTATTGGAAAATGTGTGTGAGGACTCTAATCCATCCTTGGTGTAGTAGGTCTATAGTATTTTGGTGGATAGTAAGAAGAAGTAGTTTGAATTGATGTGTTTCCTAGAGATATTAGATGTTGAACATATTATCCATAATGGTTTGGTTGTGTGTATGAATATTGTTGCCTTGGCAGTGGCATGACCCACATCTATGATTGCTACCATTACTGCTAATATTGCTCATATGGTAAGGATAGGCTCCACTTGGGTAATATGTTGGCTAGAAGGATTTCTTGATATTACCTTGAGGATAAGATAGTTATCTAGGCATCTGCTTCTTAACAAAGCTTGGATTGACTACATATACTCGAGATTCTTACAAGTGGACCATAACAAGACAACATTCTTTAGGATGTTTATACTAGCACATAATGCATCCTTCCTCCTCTAAATTAGAGTCAATGTATCCTTCAATGATAGTAACTTTTCCCTTATGCTTATAAATTTCTCATCCATAATCTCTTTTCTTCTTTCTTTCCCTGCCCCTATTAAGTGCTTATTTGGTCTTTTCTTCTTGAATCTCTAGGGTTGTAGAAAATTTTTCATCCATTGAATCCATGACTTTCTCTACCTTAGTTGCTATATCATTGACTAATTTTTGAATAGGTAGAGTCTTTTTCTGGATAATATCTTCCAAGGTTTCATCCTTTTTCTTCTCACATATTTGCACATCACTCTTTCGAATTAATGGATCTTTGTTATACTCTTCAGCTAATTCCCTCTTTCTTACCTCACCTCCCTCCTTTGCCACTTGGTTAATCAATCTTTGGATGCAATGGATAGTCATTTTTGATAACCTTCATTGGGCATAAACCCTAAGAGTTTCTCTGGTTTTGCTCTGCAACCCATCTACAATGTGCCTAAGCTATTCCCTTGGTTGAAATCTATGGCTTAGGCATCTATGCAATAGGGAATAGTATCTACCCATTGATGCATTAAGGATCCCATGAGTCCCTTGCTTCCATCCCTAGATTTGTTTCCTTAAGTTAGATACTCATGAATAAGTTTGGTATTTATCATTGAAGAGTTCAAGCATGGTACTCTAGTGTTTGATTAATTCAGGTTCCAATGACCTATACTAGCTCTCTGCCTCCTTCACAAGTGTTTTAAAAAAAAATTCAGTTTTCACCACTCATGTTCTATGTTGTGTAGGGTGCAAGCATTGTGAAAAGCCTAAAGGTGATGTTGTGGATTAGCATTATAGCCACCTTCAAATCTTGACATTTTGTTCATGTCTAGTCATTTGATTTGGCTATCTCTCATGTGCTTGGTTGGTATATGGATAGCTTCCTGAATATTTATCATGCTTTGGGTTGTCATGAGGAGTTCATCATTATGGTCGGGTTTGTATGCTTTGTTGTAGTAGTGACCCCTTCTATGCTCATACCTTTATTGATCCTCTCTTTGATTCCTTCATCTCCTTCATTAATATTCATCATCTTCTGCATTAGAGTGTCTTGAATATTAGTCATGATGATAATAAGTTCTTGTTTCTTTCCTATCATAGTCCTAGTACTTATGTCATCTTCTTTTAGAGTCCATCGACAATTGTGATGAGGTAGTAGCAGGAGAATGATGCCAACTTGTTCTCCTTTCATGACTCTTGTATGTTTTTTTGTAGGATTTGGTAGGAACCCTTGGCCTTAAATCCCACTTATACCTTGAGTTAGTAGCCTCTGCCTTAGGTGTCTTTGCTAGAGTGGAATGACATTGGGCTTTGATAGGTTCCTCAAGTCTAATGATAGGTGTTTTTGAAGGCTCCTCATGGTTTTGGTGGAGTTTCTCTAAAATAAGTGCATCAACATCAAGTTCTTTCAAGACAACAAAAGTGTTGACCTGCTTTCCTTTTCTATGTACATGTTTGATCTCCGTGGCAACATCTCTCCTCATTTGTTGAATCACATGATACCCTTCCTAGATCTAGTCCAAATTCATTCCCCTTAAGGTAGTTTGGAGCATGTTAAGTACTACACATTTTGAAGGAAAGACTATGTTGTCTTGCATGTTCCTCCATCTCATTTGGTTGTCCTGATGAAAGATGAAAGTGAATTCTAGATGATAAGAAATAGTATGAGCATAAGTGATTCTTATTGGCATTGGCATACCCCATTCTTCTTCATCAATGATTCTATCATTTCTTTTTCTTATCTCCTTGGTAGGTGGTGATGTATCTTTTTTTAAGGCCATGTTTGCGATTTAAGATGTTGGTTAAGTGTTCATAACTTATTTTGGGTTATTAAAAAACTTAAAAGTTTGACTTTGGATTTCTGATACAACAAAATTTGGAAAACCAATTACTAAGCATACATTGACTTGTCCTTGACAAAGATGCTAATGATGAGTGGTGGAGTAGTCTAACATCCAACCATATGAGATACAAGTGTTCATGCGTAGCCCAATTGAATTTTGTAGATAAGGCAATGTGATTATGCCAGTAATTGGTTTGAGTTCATGATTGTTATCTTCCCACATAAGCTAGTAAAATCAATGTGCATGGTTTAACTCATAGTTAGGTGTATGATAACTGATGTTGCTTTGGCCATTTTACTCCTAGTAAACATGAGGTAAATGAATGTGGTTTATAAGTCTAAGTAACAAACAAATGAATCTAGTCTAGCCTAGGCGATGGACATTCGTTCTTGACTCTTCTTACATTTCTTGGACTTATGTAATCATTACTAGGATTATCAAGTATCTCACTACTGGGAAAATCAAGTGATAATACCATTGGGTTACCAAATGATCACACTTTATACTCAAAATTAGTTGTATCCATTCCGCTTAACAACTGTAAAAGTAAAGTTCATGGGAAAGTAAATAGTAACTAAGAAAATAGTAATTAGTAGAATAAGTGAAAATAGTAAAATTATTTTAGGTAAACAATAAAAACTAAGTGGATGCTATAATAGTAAAAAGTAATCTTGATATTTATTGCCATTCACACTTGTGTTTGAGTACAAGATGCTCAAATAAAGATTCTATACAATCACTTCACACTGCACTACAGGTATACATTGCTAAGTGCTAAGTACTAAAATTAAGAAAAAAATTGATAGAGTTTCGCTAAGGTGGAATGAAAATTATTATTTGGATAGTGCACCTAAGTGTCATATATATAGGCCTACATGTGTTCGTGATATCAGATAATTGACATTGTAGCTTGGGTCTTGATATCGGGGATTCGATATCAAATGGTCAATATCGTAGCCTTTTGAAAATGCAATTTATCACTACCAACATCATAAGTGTGTTTAAGAACTCACAATGCTAGAGGATACTACAAGAAGATAAAAATTGTAGCAAAGATAAAGGAAGTGATGAAGAGTCTTTTGATGATTGTGTTGATCTTGTTGCATTAATACAACAACATTGACATATGGCTTGCTATGTTGACACATAAGTGTTGATGCATAAGCAATAAATGTTTATATAAATGCATGTACCAACTATATTTATGACATCTTTTGCTTGATACCTTAATCAAACTCTTATAATTTTGTTCTGTAAAAGATAGAATTTGTTAATGGTGCCTATAACATGGTGTGAAGTAGTTGTTTGAAATCTTTATTCAAGTGACTTGTACCTAGACATATTGCATAACGACAATAAGGATTGGTACTATTTTATTCCATTGAAGCACTTTGAAAAAGCCTAGAGTTTATCTTAATGTAATTTTATTAATAATGAGGTGTTAGCCTAGTGGTAAGACACTTGATTTGAAAGCTCTAGGTCATGGGTTCAATTTAAGTGGGCAATGCTAAGTTATATAAAGTTCTAATTGGACTATTTATCTTGAGGTGTACCTATGTTTCACTTATTTTAGCTTCCAACACCACCCGCATCCCAAATGCAATTTACGTTTTAATGCATATTAGTTTAACATTTACATTTCCTTGCATATTAATGAATTGGTAGGATGAGTACAATTAGTTTCAAGCATAAACACGTATTCACTTGGTAATTCTAGCAACACTATTAGTTGGTTTTGCTCTATAGTATAATGCTTCGTAATCCTAGTAGAGGGTATGTGCATTCAAGATATGTATAGCAAACTAGGAATTAGACACTTATTGCTCTTAGGCTGGACATGAATTTATCTTTACAATAGTGGGTATGTGCAAACAATTCCCCTACCTTAAATCAATACTTCAATTAGATAGTGAATTTGATAAAGATATAGGAAATAGAATTGAGGTAGGATGATCAAAATGGAGATAGGATAGTATTGTTCTATGTAATAAAAGAATAACAATAAAAATAAAGGTAAAATGTCACAATATAATAATAATGCTGGCTATCTTATATAGTGCTGAATGTTGAGAATTACAAAAGAGGCATTATTAACAAATCCATTTGGTAGAAATGTGAATGGTTAGATAGATGTTGAATGTTAGCAGAAGAGATAAACTGCATAATAAAAACATTAGAGAAAGACTTGGAGTGACTTTTATTTCAAATAAGCTACAAGAATGGTGGCTTAGATGGTTTAAACATGTGCAAAGAAGATCATAAAATGAGCCTACAGAAAAAGGTTGCTACATCATTGTTCCATGAAAGCTATTAAAATGAAGACCAAAAAGAACTTGGGAAAAAAAAAACAATCAAAGATGATTTGAAGAAATAATGATCCAACTCTTTATAGAGATGAATGACAAAAACAAACTCATGTAGCAAATCCCATTTTGTTGGGACAAGGCTAGGATGATGATGACTTAGGTTAAATATTTTATATTTTAATATTCTAATATTATTTCATTATGGCCCAAAAAATATTAAGATTATATGCATTAATTAAATATAACCATATGTACTGATGAAGCATTAGTTGGCTGAGATATCGTAGATGCTATGTCATAAATGCTACATCGTATCTATAATATCATAGATGTGATATCGCAGCTACATTGATGGGTACACATCGATGTAGCCTCATTGATGTGTACACATCAATGTGATCCTCTCGATGCATGCATTGACACATACATGTCGACACAATGTCTATTTTTGCCTATAAATACATGTGCTCCTACTGTGTATTTGACATTCTTTTCTCAATAGAGTAGCCTAACCCTTGTAGTTTTATTTTGCAGTCCTAAAGAATAGTTAGTGAATGGTCATAGTGTGGATCTAAGTCAATTGTATGATGTCTTGTTCAAGTGGAAATGTACTTGGACACATTCCATGAATGGCAATAAGATCGAGATTGATTCTTATTCATTGTAGCAATTTAACTTAGATTAAATTTACTTTCCATGAAATTTTATTTTACATATACTTAGTTAATATTTATGTTTCACGTACTTAGTTAATATTTACATTTCCATGCATGTTAATCAATTGGTAGAATGAATGTAACTAGTTTTGAGCATAAACATGTATTCGCTTGGTAATCCTAGTAGTGTTATTATTTCATTCACCAAATAGCATAATGCTTAGAAATCCTAGTAGTGGATATGTGGGTTTAGGATGTGTACGACAAGCTAGAAATGAACACTCATCACCCATAGGCTAGTTTAGACTTTATCTTTCTATTGTTAATTAGATTAAATAATTGATTTTTTATTATCATTAGGAGTAGCATAAAGCTGAAACAACTTCAACAATCATATGCCTCACTTTGGACTAAACCATATGTGACAAAGCTACCAAAGTGGGAAGACAACAAATTGAGATCAAGGCATAATGATCTAGATGCCACAACTAGTCCCATCCATGAAATTTGATCAGATCGTGCACAAACACTTGTGATTCATATGGTTGGACGTAGGGGGTCCTTGTTGCTCATCATTAGTGCCATTGTTAGGGATGGTGCTTGTTATCTAGGTTAGTTATATTATACACAATTTCTATAAAGGTATTAATACTTTATCTTTTAGAAACTTTTAATATTTGAAGTTACACATGATAAAACAACGTCTTCTTCACATAGGACCCATAACACATCGTATGATAAAAACACTCATAGGAGAAATGATAGGTGCTATATTGAAGAGAATTGAAGTGAATAACCTTAGGAAGGGGTTTCATATGCTCATTTACACCCTTACTACATGCAAGAACTATGTTCAACTAGTACAAACAATCCTAGAGGAGATGGAGAAAGTCCTAGAACAAGGAGGACCTTAAGGCCTATGGCCTCCTTTAAACCTAGAAAAGATAGATCAAGGGACCATGGAGGGTGATATAAGAGCCATGGTGATTCTCCTAGTTCACCATCTTCCTCTTCCTCTTCAATGTCTAGTTTTGACAAAGAGAAACATAGGTATAGAGATAGAGCTTCACTATGGGATCAAGATAAAGATAGACATTGAACCCAAGGGAAAAATCAAAGATATTAAAATGAACATAGATAAGATCATCACAATGAGATGAATAGAAATATAGATTATCACCATGATGTGTCTAGTATAGATGAACCATTTTTGGCTACTAGGGACCTAGCATAGATTAGGGAAGTAGTTCAAATACCCCAAAGGCATCAAAGGGATAATCGCATCAAATGACTTGATATGGAAAACTTTTCTAAATTTAGGAGAGGCTATAATTTTGATCCACAACATCATTTACAAGCCTTTCATAATTCTTGCACCTTGCAAAATGTTGAACAAAAATGGTAAAAGCTTAAGCTCTTTCCTAGGACATTAATAGATGAAGGTAAAAGTTGGTATAGATTGTTGGAATTGGATTCCATTCACTGATGTTTCACAATGCTTGAACTATTAAAGGAAAAATGCCAAACCTATGTGAGAGTGTCCAACCTAAGAAAGCAAATCCAAGGATGGAAGTAACAGAAACATGAATCCTTAGATTTTTCCTTGGATAAATATTATTCTCTACTACATAGATGTCCCAACATGGATTTCTCTCAAAAAGAGAAAATTTTCCACATCATAGATGGGCTTCGTAATCAAAAAACAGAGACCCTTAGGATTTATGCCCAAGGTTGATTATCCAAACTAAAAGTTCATCAGATACAAAGGCTAATCGAGGAGGTAGAAAAAATAGAAGGAGAGCTATGTAAACAAGATAATGTAGAGGAATATAATTGGGACCCAAATCTTCAAAAGAAAACGGTCCATAACTATAATGAGGAAAAAGAGACAACTCTTAATGAGGTGATTTCACAACAAACCTAGCCAATACAAAAGTCTATCAATGAGCTTAAAGCAAGGCTTGATAAGATGTGGAAGTTAATGAATGACAAAGTTACAACTTACGTGAAAACCATAGAGGAAAGAGTAACAGAAAATGAATCAAGTAATCAAAATTAGAAGAGGGAAAAGAACTAAGAAACAAGTAGGAACACTTATTGATAAAAAGGGAAAATGGTTGTAGGAGAAGAGGCTATAGACTCAACCACAAAAGAGGATGATGGATGTGACATTTACCTAGATGATGGATGTGACATCTGCCTAGATGACCATCCAAAAGGATATTGCCTAGTTATGTTACATCTACATGAGTATGGGGCCTTTGCTTTGAATCCCAAGTTTGTACAAAAGCAAATGCCTAGGAAATTACCTTGCTCACAAGATTATTATAGATAGTCCTACAACCAATTATACTATTAGAGTAGGACTTCTTATTAGCCTCAAAATTACTTTAAACTACAATGGTAGAATCCATAATCATGGGAGAGGCCATCATCAAACTAGCACTACCCTTATTACCAGCTAAACTTGCATGGATATTATGTTCAAAAACCTATTTCCCTAACTAGTTCTACTTCCTTTACCTCAAATCACTACTACCACTCTCTTGAATATCATCAACCCACAACACCTTCTATGGAAGCACCACCTCATGCCTCTCATCCTCTATCATTTCCTCAATATTCTCATAATTCCCTCCACCATATTTCACCTCTAGCACCACAGGAAGGTTCTACATCACAACATCAATGAAAGAATGCCACTTGTGCTATGATCATACACAGAAAGGATAATGGTATTAGATCTTAACAAAAGTCTTTAGGATGACTTCCTCACTTGGGCACAAAACTCATAGACCTACCAACTCATCAAAACTAGCATAAGGCCAATCTGGTGCAACATCTTTCCTCTTCAGAACAATGTCTCCTGATCATATGTAAAAGCCAATAATCATCACATCTCTAACACAAGACATAAAAGATAAAACTATCACTATGGAAAGATAGAAAAATCCATGCATTAGTAATGATAATGGATGTCGTTATTGGCTGAAAGTTCAAAATGTTAACACAGTTGCTATACCAACCCACAACAAAGTCAAGGAACAAGTGTGGGAGTGAAAACAAGTCTACATAGTAGCCACTAAACTAGGAGACATCTAGTGGCTTGAAAATGAGAATATAAAACTATTTCAAAGATGCATAAAAATAACTAATTCACTTATTAGTTTTGGACATAAGGAAATGGATCAAACAAAGAATTTAGATGCACACATCTTACACTATAACTACACATTAACAAAAGATATTAGACAAGGACACCTACAAATTAGGATAGAAAATGAAGAAGAAGAAGAAGGAAACACATTTGGACCCTCTAAAAAGGAAATACCTTCAAGGCTAGTTGAAGATATGTCTTCGAATTGAAACGAGATTATCATCAATGTTAGATGTGGTACCATGCGAACAATTAAATCAATAAAGATGATAAATGGAAAAACTGTGGTGCATATCCAACATGTGTGGTCCATTTTCTAAATGCTTGCCCACAAGTTTAGTCATGGGGGAGATGCTCCATCCTGATGCAAGAACTAATAAGTGCTTTTCACTTTTTTCTTTTACAATTTTTTATCATTTTTTCAGTTCTTTCATCATTTTCTAATTCTTAACATGTTTTTCATTTCTTGATATTTTTCTTTTTTATAATTTTCTCTTTTCTTAAGTCATTTTCTTCATATTTTTATTAATAATATTGCTAGTCATGATGTAGAAGTCAACATTATGTGTTGGGTTTTTGTGTTATGCTATTAAGATGATTAGGTAAGTAATTGCGTGAAGTAGTGAGACCACCTCATCCATACCTCTAGTTCTCTAAATAAAAAGGTCTTTTGTCATGAAAAAAATTTGGTTCTTCTTTCATGAAACATAATATCAATCAATGATCATTGTATCTTTAAGAAAGAGAAAATGATCAAGTGGGAATGGTAAAAAGTGTGACCTTAAGGGACTTTGTTAGGTTCTTTTCTTATCTTCCTTAGTGTGGTTTAAGACTCATCTAGGAACATATCATCACTCCTTTGTTGACTAATAAATAGAAACCTATTACTTTCCATAGTGTGGTTCTTATTTTAAAAAATATAAGATTCAGAAATAAAATAAAATAAAAAAACAACAAATTTTTTTTTAAAAAAGAAAAAAATAATAATGGAAATTTAAAGTACATCCCTTAGACACAATGATGGGCTACATGCACTAGTTATGGGGCTGGAAAGATATGTTACCCATGCTTGAAGGCACCACTCTAACTAAGGCCCTTCCTTCCTTCTTCTCTTTTCTTCTCTTTTTGGAGTAATGATTGTTCTTGGTGGTGGTTGTGGACTCATGATGTTTGGTAGGAAGGAACACATCAATGCAAGGTCACTATAAATTGTATGGACTTGGTTTGAAACATGGACGGATAGGTATGCTACTCATTTTAATCACACTTGACACAAAAACCTATTGCAAACATGGTAAAGCACATTACGTCCCAATCTCTAAAATTCCTTCTCATTCCATTATTCACCTCATTGTTGCATGTAATTATGTGCCTTTTGGTTTTATTTAGTATAGTGCAACATCCCAACCAAGGTAGTTGTGTGTCATTTGGAACAAAGGCATGTTCTACGTTTAACTTCTTAGGTTCCCACAAACATCTATAGAAGTGGTTATGTAAGGGCATTATGGTAGAAGCATGCTTTGGAGAGAATCCACTTGCATAACTCTTATTGATCATGGCTTTAAACTAACCTTCACATCTTCTAGAACATTAGTGATGGTTTCTCTAAATTTATGCATGATTTTGGAACTACTTCTCATTCATTTCATTAACTTTGCATACTTTTCTATTTCCATATCCTTCAATATTTCTTGACCAACTTTTGAATTAGACCTTTGGTTTTAATTATTCAAAAACTTTTAAGCTTCTGGAGTTATGCTCATTAGTCATGGGGGCTAGGGATGTTTGCTTTAAAATTTTTTCTAACATCATATTTTCAAACATCATAGTAACTAATAGTAATTAATTAAAATAATGTGAATAGCTTGATCATTTTAGTTACCTCATCACCTTGGGCATAGTATGCTATCATCACCTTGTACTTGAATATAAACTAAGGGATTCAAAAGGGTTAATTATTAAGGAAAACTTACCAAAATCAATGTTGATCCTTTGGTGATTATAGGTGATGCTAAAAGGAATGCCTAAGGAGGAAGGTCTTTTACTAGGCATGAAAACAAAGCCAAGAGGGGGACAACAGAGAATATGCACATGGACAAATAGTAGCACATACAAGGATCAAGGCTCAAACATCACATGTTTTTTGGATCCATGGAATGATGAGGAGAAATTTTAGTTCATCCTTTAGAAATGTTTTGCATAAATAGAGAAGCATTAACATCACAATCAAGTTTGGAAGTTTGCCATTGCTAATGACAACAAGAAGAATCATCTGCAGTGAATTTTTGAAGACCTCTGAAAATTTTGTAGTCTTCAATGTTTGTCTAGTCTTTTTATCTTTTTTTTTTTCATTTTGTAATGCATCCACTTCAATAAAATTTTATAGTGCAACACTCAAAGTTAGTTAGTAGTTGGCATAGTCAATAATCCCATCATTTTCAATTTTTTGTAAAGAAAGATCAGTCCTATGCTATTTACTTGAGGACACATTTTTACTTAGTTGTGGGGGTTTGATGAAGCATCAGTTGGTTGATATATTGTAGATGCTATGTCGTAGATGCTGCATCACATCTACATTGTAGCATCCCTGTCAGTGCATCTTAGTTGGCTACTACATTGCATTTGCGATGTTGTAGATGCCATATCATAGCCTTGTTGACGTGTACACATCGATGCGATCCTGTCAATGCATGTTCTGATGCATTGACACATATGCATTGATGCAGTATCTATTTTTGCCTATAAATACATGTGGTCTCGCCATGTATTTCACATCCTTTTGTCAACAGAGTTGCCAAACCCTTGTAGTGTTATTTTGTAGTCTTAGAGAATAGTTAGTGAGTGCCTACAATGTGGATCTAAGTTAGTTGAAGGGTGTCTTATTCAAGTGGTAATGTACCTAGACAAATTCCATGAATGATAATAAGATTTAGATTGATTCTTATTCATTGTAGTCCTTTGACTTAGATTAAATTTATTTTTCATGCAATTTTACTTTACATGTACTTATTTAATATATATGTTTCATGTACTTAGTTAATATTTATATTTTCATATACATTAGTCAATTTGTGAAATAAGCATGACCAATTTCAGGTGTAAACAAGTATTTGCTTAGTAATCCTAGTAGTGTTATTGCTTGGTTTTCCTAGTGGCATAACACTTGGTAATCCAAGTAGTGGATATGTGGGTTCAAGACATGTATAGTAAGTTGGGAATGAACACTCATTGCCCATAGGCTAGGTTAGACTATATCTTTATATTGTTAATTAGATTAAATAATTAATTTCTCTGTTATCATTAGGAGTAGCATAAAGTTTAAACAACATCAATAATCATATGTGTCACTTTTCACTAAACCATACATGATAAAGCTACCACTAGTCCAAGTGGGAAGATAGCGAACTATGATCAATGCTTAATGATCTAGATGCAAAACTAGTGCCATCCATGGAATTTGATTGGATCAAGCATGAACACTTGTGATTCATATGGTTGGGCATAGGGGGTACCCACCACTCATCACGTACTAAGGCCGCACAAATATAATTATGAATATAGCCTCCTATGATTAAATGCTTAGCTATTTAGTTGTCATATTAGTCTAGTCCATGTATTACAATTAGGTCACTTGTGATTTGTATGGCATTGGAACTACTTGTGGTTCATTATTGGCACCATTTTTGGGGACTGATACTCATCACTGAATAGTTAGATTCATTCATAATTGCTATTAAGATGTAAAGATTTATCCTTTGAAAAATGTTATTATTATTATTATTTTAAATAGACACACAATAATCAAAAATGTCTTCTTCTTGCAAAGTCAATTTTCCACTTGTTCATGAGTCTATAAGGACGTGTGACAGAATAACCAAGAATAAAGATGATGTGCCTCATCAAGTCAAAGTAGTTTACTAATATCCAAATTGCTACTATCTGAATTTGACTTTCATTCTTCATTAAGATGACTAGATGCAATGGAGGAACCTAGGAGAAAACATTATATTATCACTTAATCATTTAGCTTCATCAATGCTCATGATATCGTTGATTAAGTTTTAACTTAAAATAGCTGCTAATGACTACAAGATGGCTAATGAGATTTCTAGGCCTTTTTAGCTCACTTAAGACCAACTATAGAAAGATCATTTCATGGAGGCATACCATGAAGCCACTAAGGGAAAGGAGGTTACCATTCCATTGACATTGTAACATGAAAAGAAGGATAAATATTATCATTCATAAAAATCTAGTGGGAAGAATCCTCCCCCCTTGATTGTAGATGATATGGCAAACCCATGACTACATTTAGTGTAACTCCCCTATTAATAATCTATAAAATCTTGTAAATAACTCCAAGGATTTGAAGTTAATATTGATTTACTAAATAAAAAAAAGATATAAAATAAATAAAAATCATCAATTAGAAGCATAAATACAATAGAGAAACATGACATAACAAAATTTCTTATTACTTGCATAAATAATTACATAAAATTAATTTCAAAAAATGAAAATTATTGTCACCATAAAAGTGTAGATGTCAAAAAATAGAATAAATTACATAATTAAAAAGTATGCAAAAATATGATTTCAATGACATTGGATATCTAGAAATAAAGATATTTATGTTTGAATGTAGTAAAATTCAATAATAAAATTAATACAAATAATTAATAAAAAAAGATTAAATTTCCTAAACATATAGTGTGAATCAAAATGAAAAATGATCCTTGCAATTTCATGATCCAAATAGCATAGATGAGAATTTCATTTATATTATATTTTATTGTTATTTACAAAAATAGATACATGGCTTAAATATGCAAATAGTGTATAAGGTTTCTATTTAACAAAAATACAAAAATATACAAAAGTTATTTTTCAAGTCCAAAAAGTTCATCTTACATAGAAATTGATCAATCTATTGTCCCACATTCCCATTTCAATGTTTCCCTAGCTACTCTAGGATTTTTGCATTGAATTGTAAGAGGAGTTAGAACCCCCTAAATAAGAAAGGTTATTTTATTTTCCTATTCATGGAGTTTAAAAATTTTGGCCAAAAATCTTAAGATATAGGCTAGACAAAAGTTTTTAATTAAATAGTCAAAAATGTTTTGAAGTCTAGAAATGTTACAAATTCTCCAAAAAATCTAAAAATCTAAATATTTTATATTTTATCCTAGAATCTTTGAAGGCTAGGTCTTCATCACCCTCACACTACCAAAGGAATATAAAAATAGGTTATAGCATCACCTTACTACTAACATTAAATTTTTCTATTAATTATTCAATGTCCAAAGATCAAATTTTCCAACAAAAATTCAAATATTATATATTTTATCTATGCATCTTTGAAGGATAAGTCTTTATTACACTCACTACTAAAGGAGTAGACTAACAAGTGTTAGAAAAAGTTTACTACTAACATAAGATTATCTTTGTGATTCCAAATGAGCTATTCATGGTTAGGTCTTAGTAATAGCCTTACTACTAATATCTTCAATGGTTGAAACATATATATCATAACTTTTTTCTTCATTTTCTCTCTCCACTAATACTTCTAAGATTCAAGGCCTTATAAGAAGCAAACTAGAACTCCAAATCAAATTTAGTTTGAACCTATAGGATCCTTATCAAGTGCATTATGCAACCATATGCATAAATAATCACTTATCCACATAGTTCAAATACTAGAACTTTTATAGAATTTATAGCAAATTCAAAATGTGATATCTTGAGAACCATAACTTCGATGCTACTGAACCACGAGTCAAAATTAGTATTTTTGAACATTTTGGCACATTGGTAAGATTAAATTCTATGTATGTTGTCATCCTAAGGTACTTCCTTAATAAAGAAAATTTATGTGATATTTAATTATTGATGGGACGTGATATCGCATGGGCTGCGATATCGCGTACGCAATATCGTAGTCCGCTACAATCTCTATAAATAAGAAGTGGCTCTCCCTTGTTTGATAGTTTCAGAGTTTTGAGAGTAGATTGTAGCTAAACTCTAGTAGTTTGATTCCTCTAGAGATAGATTATTTTCCCGTGTCTACTCATTTTGTGGTGAATGTAATTGTACGGCATCCTTTATTTGAGTGTGACGTACTTGGACACATGCATGACTGGAAATAAAGATCGAGATTACTTCATCATTGCAGCATTCACTTTGTCTATTTATTTAATTAATTATTATTTATTTCTTTCCTAGTTAATATTCTCTCTCCCTTAAACTCCCGTTAGAATGCGGAATGAGTATGACTTGATTGCGAGCATTTAAGTGTGACTACTTGGTAACCTAGTGGCGTACCTAGGATCTACGCTTGGTAATCCCAGTGGTAGTCATGCATGAAGTCCAAGATGTGTACGGATAATCAAGGAGCTGCTCATCGCACTTAGGCTAGATTAGACTTTCTTACCCTTTCCTCCTAGCTTAGTTAATATTACCGTCCATTGCCTTCAGGAGTAGCATTAGATTAGGAACACATCATACACCTCACTCTAGACTAAACCATATGTGACAAAGCTAATACTAGTCCAGGTGGAAAGATAATGAACTGTAACCTAAGGCTAACTGTCTAGGTGCGACAACTAGTCCATCTACGGAGTTCGACTAGATCACGCGTGAAAACACTTGTATTCGTATGGTTGAGTGTAGGGGTACCTCGCCACTCATCATTGGCACCGTTGCCGGGGATGGTGCTAGTTATCTAGATTAGTTATATCATACAAGGTCACTGTAAAGGACTTAACGATATATCTTTTAAGAAAAAAAAAATATAATAATTATTAAAAGTCACACATAAATTCACACACAACAATGCCTCTCCTACAAGACTATAATAATGCCACACTTAGTGAGGAAATTCATTGGAGAACCAATGAATTATATGACAATGAAGATTGGAGTACACAAGTGGGGGTTTCTTATAAACATGAACAAAAACAACGTCATCCCAACACATGAAAGCATAACTTACCTAATGACGATGAGCTCCTATTGGACACTACAAGCTTAACACAAATACAAAAGGCTATTCGAATCTCACGTAGGCATCGTAAAGAGAGCTGTCTACCCAGGCTTGATTTAAACAACTTTCCTAAATTTTCAGGAGGCTATGACTTAGATCCGCATGAACATTTACAAGCCTTCTACAATGCTTGCACATGGAACAACATTGATAACTGTTGGAAAAAACTTAAGCTCTTTCCTATGATACTAGTTGACCAAGAAAAAGTATGGTATAGATCGTTAAAACCAAATCCAATACGACGTTGGTTAACAATGGTAGAAGTCTTTAACGAAAAATATCAAACCTATGCAAGGGTGTCAGCCTTGAGGAAACAAATCCAAGAGTGGAAACAAGCAAAACATGAACCCTTGGACATGGCCTTAGAAAGATATTATTCACTGTTAAACAACTGTCCAGGCCATGGGTTTTTTGAGGAAAGGCTAATGTACCATATCATTAATGGGCTACGTAATGAAACAAGAGAGACCTTAGGGATGTATGCCCAAGGTCAATTATACGAACTACAAATCCATCAGGTCCAAGAGCTTATTAAATGGGTTGCAAAGGAAGAAGGAGAATTGGCTAGATGGGAGAGTGTTGGAAAACCTCAATGGGATCAAAATTTCAACTTAACAAAAATCCATGATCATAAAAAGGAGAAATGAACCAATCTCAAAGTGGAAACATCATCTTTGCCAACAAAATAATCGTTAGAAGAAGTCGAGGAAAAGATCAACAAGATGTTGGAATGGACATATCAAAAGTGTGGAGAATTCATCAACATCATTGGAGATAGAGTTTTGACAACCCAAGAAGTAGGACAAAATAGTAGACAATCGAAAAGAAGGGATATAGAAAATAAGGGCCCAACTGCCAATCATACATATGAATGCAACATATGCTTGTACAATCACCCCAAGGCCAATGCCCAATATTGTTACATTTATAGGAGCATTGGGGAAATACATTACATCCAGAGTTCATATAGAGATACTGTGTTCGATCATAGTGGAAAGAATCCCAGTCATGGGGGAGACCACCCTTGGATTGGAGACACCCGTCGTATCATCTGAATCCAAATGCTTATCTTGTTCAACATCCTGTTTCTCCAATTGGGCCAATGAACTTTATCTCACCACCATACCATTCTCCTCAATACTATCAGCCCCCACCTCCAACATAACCACCACCTTGTGCACCTTTTTCTCCTCCTAACTTTCAACATTCTCATCCTTTCCCTCCATCTACAGCGCCACCAACTATTCCTAAGGTGCCTACACCACAGTAACAACCTTCGAACGTTACTTGTGCCCCTATTTCTAACAGTAGTAAGAAACCTCAGCAACATCAAAAGTGCCCCTTCTTTAAACATGGCCATAAGAAGGAACAACACACTTTTGAGGCCATTGCATCCTCCAACTCAGAACAAGCTCAACACTGTGGTGCACCCTTACCTTCGAACTCAACGCCTCATGTAACTTCATTAGGGCCACCAAATCACACTCCAACAATAATACGGCCCAATGAACACAAGAATGAAGAGTGACAACCCAATCCTTGCATACCATCTAATGGTCCCAAATGTCATAGTGGGTCAACTCGTTATCTGGGAACTACATCGTATACATTGTTCCACTATGCTCATTATAATCAAGTGTGTGAACCTCGATGGGGTAAGTATGGCCAAGTTCCAATACTTCCAACATGCAAGGATCCTTATCTTCCATTTATTAATCCTTGCCATCCTCAACTAATTAGTTATGGGGGATATCCCCCATTCTAATAACAAGCACGATTAATAAATATTTTTCATTTTCTTTAATTTTTCAAATTTTTTTTTGAGTTTTTCATTTTTCAAATTTTTGTTTTATCTTTTTATCTTTTTGTGTTTTTGTCTTTTTACGTTTTTTTGTAAGTAACCTTGTCTATGAATAAAACACTCATGTGGATTGTTGGTTGAGGTGTGTTTTATGTTATTAAGTCATGAGTGATCAATTATTTGGAACAGTGAGCCCATTACACCCACTCATCCACTCTACAAATAAGAGGTTCTATTTGAGGGTACAATGATATTCTTGACATTCTTAAAACTTAAAATTAATTTTGTGTTCATTGTCCCCAGAATGAAGAAGGATGGACCAAGAGGGAATGATTAGGGTGCGACATCAAGGGGACTTGCAGATTCTCTTTGGTGATGTCTATGGGGGTTATCATGCAATGTGGGTGTACTAAGATCCTTGTAGATCTAATGAAAATGGGAGTAAGAGTAATTAAAAGGGCAAATGAAAATTAAATGTTGTTCTAGGGGGTCCCATTAGAAAGACATGTACCCATGCATGAAGGTTTGTGGCTTCTCTGGATTCAGTAAAGTGAAAAAGAAAAGAAAAAAGAAAAAAAAAAACAAAGTGCCATAAAACAAAAATCACTTCTCCCTTGAATAAAATGCCAAGTGATCGTATGCCTTGTTGTTATGGTACTCTCATAGTTGTTCATCATGAGATGAAACAATGCGATGTCACTGATTAGGAGAGTGGACTTGGTCCTGATCTTGGAACGATGGGTTAATGACATGTTAATCATGCTTTACACGTAGGATTCACTGTGCCCTGGGTCAGTTACCTCATGTTCCAATCTCGATGATCCTTTCTATAGTTCATCTCATCTTACTGTTCATGTAATTGTAGCTCGTGTCCCGTATAGCATAGAATTTTCATCTCATTCTGGTGATATTTACATGTGTGTGTTTTGTGGAGTTAGTGTAGATTACCTTTAATCCTTCTAGTGCCCACGGACACTTTAAGTGTGGTTACAAAAGGGCATCATAGGTTGAAACCTGCTTTGGCGAGGATCCACTTGTGTAGTCCCTTGTAATCTTCATTGATTCTCTAGCTCACACACACCATTTCCTACCCTTATCTCATTTTTCATAATTTTCTTTCCCTATTATTATCCCTCTGATTCAACATTCCTATGAATCATCACATAGCCTTTTTCTCTACCATCTGAGGTCCTTATTGATAAATTCCACACCATCATAATTTTCATGTCTTCAAAACCAGTTGAATTACCCTATAACCCTATAATAATCATCCAGATGTCCTTAGTTTACATTGTTTAGTTTCAAAAGAAATATTAAAAATTTGTTACATTTTCTAAGTGCCCTAACTTTGATGAAGATATATATACGTGACCTCCCCACAACACTTACCATCATTTTCCACTATTCACGCAGGGGAGTTTTTCAAATTTTTTCTCTATGACTTGTGATTGTGAGACCCTTGCTTTTATACCTATATCTCACTTGCTGGTATGCCGATTTTTATTCCGTCTAAACCTACTTGAACCCAGAGTGTTCAACTTAGTCATGGGGGAGGGGCACATGCTGAATAGCACATAAATTTTTTGAAATTCATCATTGCTTGAAGAACATATTTAAGGGTAATTAGTTATAAAATTAAGAATAAAATGTGTCAAAAACAATTTCATCTCCTTAGCTATACTAGAAAATTAAATTTGGAAACCACCTAAGAAAAGAGAAATCAACATTATAATCTTTCGGGGACATGCTATTCCAATAATTATCACACGAAAATAAAGTAAATCTATTAAGGCAAGCAGTAAGGTATAACCTAACTTTGGTAATAACCTTACTAACGATTCATCCCGTGTGATTACAGATGGCCCTGAAATGCAGACAATAGGAAGGTCCTACTCAAGGTGTAATTAAACAACCTAGGAGAGGTGAAGGACAAGTTCTTGCTGAACAACATGCAGAGTAGGAGGAATAATCATTTAGCATTCATTAAGAAGACACTACTACTATACAATCAAGGTAGGCGAAAGGAGGAGCTACTGCAGTGTTTGAACAGGGACGATATCTCACGCTAACCTAGGATTATGTTCAGACCATCCATGAAAGGTCCATATTCACTGTAGTGATCATGAAATTAAACTTTGGACCTTTCGCAGAATTTTCTTTGGAGGCCGTTAAGGATCACCTCAAAGGATCCCCATTATTGCCTACCCTCTCTAAAAGCGATGCTTGGTACTTAGGGGAAATGTACCAATTTTGGCACAATAAAGAAGAAGGAACCATGGTTAACAATTGTGGTGTGACTATTGACTTTTCTATTCAAGCCATTTTGGAAGTATTAAACCTTCCAAATACAGGGCCAAAAGTTGCTTGGAACTAGCTGGACACTTTCAGAATCGAGCAACTTAATAAACTATTGACATAGAATAAAAGGGTGGTGAAAGAAAAAGAGAAGGCTGATTGGGATGCCTCTATGGCACAAGCACAAACTTACATGTATGCCAAGGCACTCAAGGCCTTACAAGAGGAGAAATGCCAACCATACTTTGACGCCATCAACTTCTAAGACCTGGAGCGTAAGAAAAGGGAAAGACACCAATGGAGGAGCCATCGCCACTAGGAACCACATGAGTTCCAAATTTTTGTAGTTGTAGCACTTTACTGTGTTGTGTCTTTCTTTTGTTTTCTTCCCAAACTATGGAATCATTTTATTATTTTTCCATGTAATAATCCCATACCTATCCACTGTGTAATTACTGTAACTCGAGAACGAGTTTTTATTCAATCATGGGGGTATGATGGGATGCGATATCGCATGGGCCATGATATCACGTACATGATATCGAAGTTCTCCACAATGTCTATAAATAAGAAGAGGCTCTCCCTTGTTTGATAGTTTTGGAGTTTTGAGAGTAGATTGTAGCTAAACTTTGGCAGTTTGATCCCTCCAGAGATAGATTATTTTCCCGTGTCTGCCCGCAATGTGGTGAATGTAATTGTACGACATCCTTTATTCGAGTGTGATGTACTTGGACATGCACATGACCGGAAATAAAGATCGAGATTACTTCATCATTGTAGCATTCACTTTGTCTATTTATTTAATTAATTGTTATTTATTGCTTTCCTAGTTAATATTCTCTCACCCTTAAACTCCTGTTAGAACACGAAATGAGTACAAATTGATTGCGAGCATTTAAGTGTGACTACTTGGTAATCTAGTGGCATACCTAGGATTTGCACTTGGTAATCCTAGTGGTAGTCATGCACGAAGTCCAAGATGTGTATAGATAATCAAGGAGCTGCTCATCGCACTTAGGCTAGATTAGACTTTCTTACCCTTTCCTCCCAGCTTAGTTAATGTTACCTTCCATTGCCTTCAGGAGTAGCATTAGATTAGGAACACATCATACACCTCACTCTGGACTAAACCATACATGACAAAGCTAATACTAGTCTAGGTGGCAAGACAATGAATTGCAACCTAAGGCTAACTATCTAGGTGCCACAACTAGTCCGTCTACGGAGTTCGACCAGATCGCATGTGAAAATGCTTGTATTCGTATGGTTGAGTGTAGGGGTACCTCACCACTCATCAATTATAATTAAAAATGAACTTTGAAATCTAGTTTAATGACAAAAGTAACAAAGGGTATGTCCTAGGTAGGATTAGGATCCAAAATGCTCTATGAACAGAATATTAGATAATTACATATGTATAATAAGAATAAAAGATGCATAATAAATAAGAAATGTGCATAAAGAATACAATATACATAGTAAAATATACAAAAGATCTATGACTAAGCTTTAATAGTGGTAAAAGTGAAGGATACAAAACTTAAAAAAAAAATACTCTAGTAAGTATATTATATTCATTTATGTAGGATAATAATAACTATATTTATAATAACTATAATAATAGTATCTACAATAATAAAAGCTTATTATTTAGTGAATAAAAATTAGAACTAATCTATTAACACATAGTTAGAAATAGTAACAAATTAAATCCATGCATTAAATTAAATAATTAAGCCTTTGTAAGCAACCAATGAAAAAAAGAGAGTAGGATTTAACATAAGAAGGATCTCTGGGCCTAGGTCTTGTAGTAGGCCATTTAGAGAAAAGCATAGCTATCAGAGAAATATAGTAAGCCAACATGACTCTCTTGGTTCTCCATCATCCTCATCATCATCATTTTCAAGCTCTAATGAAGATCAGTATGGCCAAGGAAAAATGGTCAATGGTAGATGACCTAGTGAAGATAATAAAAGAGACCATCAAAGATTTGTAGATAGAGATGGTCGATGGTATCAAGATATAGGACATAGATATTAGAGAAGAAATAACAAGAAACACAAAATGGGACATAGTCATGACATGGATCATGATGAAAGGATGATTATGATGAACCTCTGCTTACAACTCAAAGTATAATTAATATCACCGAGGCAATGTATATACTCACCAAGAATTGGAGGGATGGTTGAATCAAATTGTTGGACAAGAACAACATCCCTAAGTTCAAAGAAGGCTATAATGCTAACTTATGGAATTATTTGCAAGTCTTACATCATGGCTATGCCTTGTAGAAAAGAAAAAAATGGCAAAAGGTGAAGGTATCTCTAAGAATACTCATTAAAGAAGATAAAAGTTGGTATTGGTCCTTAGAATTGGAATCTATCCAAAGATGGAGTATGATGCTAGAGCTCTTTAATGACAAGTATTAAATATACTACAAAGTGTTTAAATTGAGGAAGCAAATTCAAGAGTAGAAATAGGAAAACCAAAAATTCCTTGATGCAACCATGGGTAGATACTATTCTTTGCTATACAAATGATCAAGCCATAGATTCTCTCAAAGGAAATAGTTGTGGCACATCATAGATGGACTCAAGAAAAAAATAAGAAAGACCATTGGAATTTATGCTCATGGAAGATTTTTAGAGATGCAAGTTCATCAAATTCAAAGACTTATTGATCAAGTGGAAATAAGGAAAATAAACTTATTAATTGAGAGAGCGTTAATGATGAGTCATGATTTTGTTAGGTTTGATATTATAGCCTTGTTATCAGGTATGTGATATTGGGTCCCAAGAAACGATGTCGGATATCTGATATCATCTCTTCTGTGCTAGCCTATAAATACAACACTTGGGTGCATAGTTGGGATATAGTTTACTTTTAGATTTTAGTTAGCATTTTTATAGATTTTTAATTTTTAGTTCTGTTATTTCTCAATGCATGCCCACAGTGTAATGTTTGTAATTGTACAACATCCTTATTCAAGCGTGACATACTTGGACACGTTACATGACCGGAAATAAAGATTGAGATTACTTCCATCATCATAACATCCACTTAGATTATTATTTCTTTTAATTGTTTCCCTTGTTCCTTAGTTAATGTTTCCATTTATTACTCTTTACGATTCCTATCATTAAGCAGAATGAGTATTACTAATTGTGAGCACCTAAGTGTAATGACTTGGTAACCCAGCAATGTATTGTTTGGTGAGCCTAGTAACATACGCTTGGTAATCCCAGTGGTAGTCTCATAAAGTCCAAGGCATGTGTGGAAGATTAAGAATGGATACTCATCACACATAGGCTATTTTAGGCTTTACTTTTCATCGTTACTTAGCTTAATTAATTAATTTATTTATTGTCATTAGGAGAAACATAGGGTTAGACAACATCATTATATGCCTCACTTTGGACTAAACCATACATGACAAAGCTACCACTAGTCCAAGTTGGAAGATAGCAAACTACAATTAGAGCATAACAATCTAGATGCACAACTAGTCCCATCCATGGAATTCAGTTGGGTGTAGGGGTACCTCACCACTCATCATTGGCACCATTGCTAGGAATGATGCTAGTTATCTAGATTAGTTATATTATACATGACCATTATAAATGCATTAATGATATATCTTCAGAAAATATTAAATCACACAAACCATAAACCAATAACAATCTCTCTTTCACAAAGAAGTGATAATGCCCAGTATAATGAAAACATTCATTAGAGAATTAATGATATAGTGAAGATAATTTGAGTGACCAACTTCATGTAGGGGTTTCATATGTTCATGACCACCTTAACAACACTCAAAGACTATATTCACCTAAGGTAGAAAACCTTGGAGGAGATGAAGTAAGTCCTGGACCAGGGAGGCCTAAAGGCCTAGGAGCTCTTTGAAATCTAGAAAGGACAAATCAAGGGACCCTGGGGAATGCCATACAAGCCATGGCAATCCTTCCAATTTCTCATCTTCTCTACCTCTTCAATGTCTAGTGTTGATGAAGATGAATGTAGGTATAAAGACCAAGTTCATCATTAGTGTCAAAATAAAAATAAAAATAAAAATTGAGCCCATAGGAGAAATCAAAGACATTCAAATGAACATAGAAAAAATCGTCACAATCAAACGAATAGAAATAGAAATTTTCATCACAACATGTTTGATGATGATGAACCCTTGTTGGCCAGTAAGAGCTTGATGTAGATCATAGAGGTAGTTAGGATATCCTGTGGGCATCACAAAGAGAGTTGCCTACCTAGGCTTGATATGAATAATATTCCTAAATTTGCAGGAGGCTATGATTTGGATCCACAACATCATTTACAAGCCTTTCATTATGCATGTGCTTTCTACAACATTGAAAGTGGGTGGCAAAAGCTAAAGCTTTTTCCTAGGACACTGATCGATAGAGTTGAAGTGTGGTATAGATCATTGAAACCAAATTCAATCTAACGGTGGTTCACAATGTTGGAACTCTTCAATAAGAAATACAAAACAGATGCAAGGGTTTCTAACCTGAGAAGATAGATCCAAGGATGGAAGCAAGAATAACATGAACTCTTGGACATGGTCTTAGATAGATATTATTCCCTACTGAATAGATGCCCAAGCCATGGTTTCTCTAAGGAAGGGAAACTTTTTCACATCATAGATGGGCTTTGTAATGAAATAAGGAAGACCCTTGGGATGTATGCCCTAGGTCAATTATATGAGCTATGAACCCATCAAATCCAAGAGATAGTCAGACATGTGGCAAAGGAAGAAGGAGAGATACACAAATGGCAGAATGTTGAGAAATATCACTGGGACCCAACCCTTCAAAAGAGGTAGGTCCATATGTAAGGTAAGGAGATAGACACCACTCTTGATAAGGTGATTTCACATTAACTCTTGCTGATACAGAAGTCTATTGATGAAGTTGAAGCAAAGTTTAATAGTGTGTCAGAATGGGTATACGAAAAAGTTATAACTTTGATAGAAATTGTAAAAGAGAAGGTCATGCAAAACAAACCAGGTGATCACAATAAACAAAGGATGTAGAACCATAAAATAGCTAAGTACCCTTATTGGTAAATAAGAAAAATGGAAAAAGAAAGTGAGGTTATAGACTCAACCATAGATGACAATGATGGATGTGACATATAATATATGATCACTCGAAGGGCCACTATCTAGTCATGTCACATCTATATGAGTATTGGGCTTCTACATTAAACCCTAAATTCATGCAGAAGCACATGCCTAGGAGATTACTTCTTCCATAGGGTAATTATAGATAGTCCTACAACCAATCGTACTATCTAAGGGGGACTTATTACTAGCCTGAACACTATGATCAACTACAATGAAAAAACCCAAAATCATGGGGGAGGCCACCAAACTAGCCTTATCCTTCCTCTTAGCTGAAACTACATAGATATTATGTTCAACATCCGATTTCTCCAACTAGTTCTACATCCTCCACTTCAAATCATCACTATCACTCTCTTGAGTACCATCAACCCATGACATCTCTTGAAGGATCACCACCTCACACCTCTTACCATCCATCCTATCCTGCCTATCTACTTATGAATTCTTTCCATGGTCAACCATTTAGTCATGGGGGAAACCCCTCATTCTAACCTCCAGAATTAATAAGTGTTTTTCATCTTTTTGTTTTATAATTTTTTATCATTTTCTTATTTATTGATATAATTTTTCCTATCATTTTTCAACTTTTTCCACATATTGTTTTCATTTTCTTTGTTAGAAATCTTGCTTGTAAATAAAATGATCATGTAGCCCATTGAGATGAGGTTTTCTCTATGTTGTCAAGTCATAAGGGATTGATTGTTTGGACAGTGAGGCCACATCATCCATCCACTCATTCCATTAATAAGAGGTTCTTACCTTGGTTATAATGATATTCTTTTCCATCATCCCAAATCAAAAATAAATTCATAGTCATTATGCCTAGATAGAAAGTAAAGAATCAAGGGAGAATATGAAGGGTGTGACATTAAGGGAATTTGTGGATTCTCTTTGGCCACTTTTGTATGATCTATCATGTTGCTAAGGTTGTAAATATATCCTTGTAGATCTAATGAAAAACAGAAGTAAGAAAACTAAAAGGGAACTAAATAAATTTTTGAAGGTTCCACTGGAAAGACATACATCCATGTTTGAAGGTTGGTGGCTTCTTAGAATGTTACCATGAAAAAAAAAATAAACAAATAAATAAAGTGCCATTGATGAACTCCTCCCTTAGACAAAATACCAGGTGATGCTACTCCTTACAACTATGGTAGTCTTATAGTTGTCAACTAAAGTGATGAAATGATGTGATGTCACTAAAATGTGTTGGAGTTGGTTTGAATCTTGAAAATAAGGGATAATAATTGCTTAACCATTAATAACACACAAGGATTCATTATGCCTTTGGTAAGACACCTCACATTCCATAATCCCTTCTATAGTCCATCTCATCTCTCTGTTCATGTAATCCTAGCTTGTGGTTTTATGTGACATATAGTTATTTTCTCAAATGGGTGGTGTTAACAAGTGTGTTTTGTTTCACAAGTATGTGTTTTATTCAAACCATTCAATGCCTACAAGCATTTTTAGGTGTTGTTACACAAGGGCATTGTTAGTTGGAGCTCGCTTTGGGGAGGACCCACTTGTGTAACTATTGTAACTTGTATTATTTGACACAACCACATCACTCTTTACCTTCTAAGTGCATAATTGTTAAATTTCATGTTTTCTTTTATCATGTAATTGATCCATTCTACAACCTCATTATAGTACCCATTTTCTTACATCTTCCAAAGTTTTAAAAGTCGACAACTCCATATTCTCACACTTTCAGTGCCTACATATGATTTCATACTTACCCCAGAACTATGGACCTAACCTGAAACCTTCCCACCAATCATAGAGCTTCATTTTTCATGCTCAGTATTCTCATTTAATGCAAATTCATGGGCCTCGATATTGGGTCAAACATGACATCGAATACTTGATATCAAGTCTAACAAAACCTATATATGATCTTCGCGGTGCCCAAAAATCCATTCTTATCATTTACAGCTAGGGGAGTTTTTTAAATTTTCTTTCACAACTCAGAGCTCTACACAAGCAACTTCCACTTACAATATCTTGCTTAATACTAATTTAATTCTCATACTATTTGAACCCAGAGTGTTCAACTTANAAATCAATCATATTAATGCTAGGAACCTTAATCTTTTCATTAAAGGAATCATAACTATCATAATAAGCCATACATAAGGAAAAAGAAACCATCTATGAAGGATCATAAAATAAGAAAAACATTTTTGGGCATTTTTCTAGAAATTTTTCTAACTTTGTAATCATATGCCTAATACACGTAATGGAACTAAGGTCATGACTAAGGTATAAACCTATTAATGATAAATAACAACACCTTAGTAACATCCAATCCTTGATTGATTGGAGATGGCTCCAAAAAGAGGAGCTCAAGCAAGACCTTTGCAAGGAGTAGCAAAATGCCGAAGAGGTGGTAGAGGCCAATAAGGTGAGCATGCTGAGTACAAGGAATAGAAGGCCCAGTCATTTAGTATCCATCAAGAGGCTCCTATCATAGGATAATTGGTCTAAGGAGAGGTTGTAGAACCACAAGCCCCCATGTAGGGACAATGCCTCACATTGTCCCAAGAATGCCTTGAGGTCATTCAAGAAAAATCCATGTTGAACATGGTTATGATGAAAATGAACTTCAGCCTGTTTATGATGTTTGCTCTAGAGGCAGTTCAAACACAACTTCAAGTGCCACCTCTATGACCCATCCTTTTAGATAGTGACGAATGGTACCTTGGTGAAACCTACCAATCTGGCATAATAAAGAAGAGGGTACCACTGTTAACATTTGCAAAGTCATTGTTTCATTTTTGGTCAAAGCAATTATCAAACCTCTTAATTTTCAAAATGAGGGGGCTAAGTTAGCTAATATGTCCATGAGGTCTAATCATGACACTAAAAAGCTATGGCTAAAGCAGTCCTACAACAAAGAAGATAAGACATATAATGAATATACTTTGGAAAAGAGGACCTATTTCAAGATAGTGACATATCACCTCTTCCCCACCAAAGGATTCAATAGAATCTCCATGTATGTGACTAGGGGAAGTGCTATACTAATGGGAAAATACATGGCCAACCTTCCCCAACTATATTACACAAAAATTCAGAGGCAGTTTGAGAAAAAAAAAAAAGGTAGGGAAGCTTACACTTCCATTCCCTTACTTGATTTGGAAGCTATGAAAATGTGTTGGAATCCTGGGGTATAGAAATGACATTTCCAGGAAGGGTTAGAATGCTTTCTTTACTAAATTGCGTAAATCAGTAGCACCAAGAAAAGACCTTAGTGAGGAATAAGAACCAAAGAAGGAAGTGAAATAAAAAAAAGAAGTAGAACAAGAGCTTGAACAATGCCATGAGCCACAAGATTGACAACCATTGCCATAAGACTACAAGCCTACAATGAGCCACTTGCAAAAAATGAATGTTGAAATGATTAGCTAGGGGAGTAGATAGGAGTCAAGCCTCTTTAGAGTCATCAATTACGTCGTGTAGTCCACTATTTCAACTGATCCAACAAAGGGATAAATTTCACTATAATCAAAAAGAGAATCCCAGTGGTCATGAAAAATCTTTAGTAACACTGCATCCTTCCAAGTGATGCTTGAAATAGGAGAAGGTGACATAGTAGTGGTCATGCAGCATCAGGATGCAACAAGAGTAGTAGATATGATAACATATTACATTAAGGAATATTTTAATGTGTCTATTGTGCCCCCAGTGGATTTGATTGGGACTAGAGGTGTGCAAATGCTTGCTAGGACATCAATGACTCTTGTAGCCCATGATGATGTATTTAGATAGATTAGTGTAGACATGATAAGTAATGACCATATTGTTTGACATTTCTAGTGATGTTACTATGGTACAATCAAACCTCATTGCTATCGAGGGGAAGTTGGTCATGGCTGACACTAAGAAAAATCATGTGGAAGTAGAAGTGCAACGTTTGTAACCAAAGTTAGCTACCCTAAAAGCTGAAAGATGGGATTCTTCCTAGTTTGTTGTAACTGACTAGCTAGATTAGTTCAAAACATAGTAGCTAGATAAATTGATTGAAGAGAACAAAGTTGCTAAGCAAGAAAAGGAGAAGGTGGTCTAGAATGCCTCCACTATAGAAGCACAATTTTGTGCTTGTAAGGAGGAACTAACCACTGCTGAAGAGGAAAATAAATGACTTGTTGTAGAAAACACAAGGTTGATCACTATTGAAAAATAAAAGAACATTTTGGAAGAAAGTTTCCATGAGTTAAGAGAACAATTGGTGAGGGTCAACAAGGACATTAGTTGATTGGCTAGAGAGAACCACATCCTCTCAATAGAGAAGATTCCTATAATTCGACAAAAGTCTGCAATCAAGATTAGTGCATGGTAGAATAAGGCCAAAAAGCATGAAAACCTGAAAGAACACTTCCAAGACCAAGTAGGCATGTATAATTAATTCAATGAAAAGGAAATGTAGATGGTTAAAGCTTGCATTGGATCCATGTCAATGAAAAATCTTTATTGGCAGCCCATCTTGGATAGTTATGCCTTAGTCTAGTAAGTGGAAGTGAAGAATAAAGACATGAAGATAGAGGATTTAAAGGAATACATGGCACTGGCTAACCTTAGATATGCCAACCTTGCCATGTTAATAGTAGGTCATTCAAGAAATGAATTGGTGCAGTAGGTAGTGACCACCTACGTATTATATGAGAAAGAGTTTGTGGATAGAAAAGTTGCTTTGTAGAAACTCCATGTAGCAAAATTAGAAGTTGAGGTGATTAAAGCTTACTACCATGGACAAAAGGATGTTGGCTTAGACCTAGCCGAAATTTTAACCAGTCATCATGAGTTGAAAGAAAAGGCTAGGGCCTTTGAGAAGGAATGATAGTAGTTTACAGCCTGGTATGCGAAGGCTACCAAAATGTTTCCATAGTTTCCATGTCCTTAGGATGTACTAGTGCTAACATACATTTGTTTAGTGGCCTAGAAGGTACATGATCCAAGGATGAATGAAGAAAAGTTGTAGGCACTACTCAACTGCTACAAATTTTAGAAGCCTGGTGACAAAGGGAAGTGATTGATGAAGGAGCCACCACCTTTAAGAACTACATGAGCTTCCCTAATTTTGTCTTATAATGTTGTGTCCAATTTTTGTAAAACACCACTATGGCTTATAAGAGTCCATTTGTTGTTTGATTATTGAGTCAGTCAATAATTCCATACCTTCCCAATTTTTTGTAAAGAACTTGTTACTCATTTTTTTAAACTCGAGGATGAGTTTTCATTCAGTCGTGGGGGTTTAATGAGTCATGATTTTGTCAGCTTTGATATTGAAGCCTCGATATTAGGTACATGATATTGAGTCTCAAAAAATGATGTTAGATATTTGATATCATCTCTTCCATGCTAGCCAATAAATACAACACTTGGGTGCATGGTTGGAATATAGTTTAGTTTTAGATTTCAATTAGCTTTTTCATAGATTGTTAATTTCCAGTTTTGTTATTTCCCAGTGCATGCCTGGAGTGTGATGTTTGTAATTTTATGACATCCTTATTCGAGTGTGACATACTTGGACATGTTACATGATTGGAAATAAAGATCGAGATTACTTTTGTCATTACAGCATCCACTTAGATTTATTATTGCTTTTAATTATTTAATTGTTTAATTATTTCCTCTTTCCCTTAGTTAATGTTTCCATTTATTGCTCTTTATGATTCCTATCATTAAGTAGAATAATTATGACTAATCATGAGTGCTTAAGTGTAATTACTTGGTAATGCAATAGTGTATTATTTGGTGAGCCTAATGACATACACTTGGTAATCCTAGCAGTAGTCTCACGAAGTCCAAGGCACATGTGGATGATTAAGAATGGATACTCATTACACATAGGCTCGTTTAGACTTTACTTTCCATCATTACTTAACTTAATTAAATAATTTCTTTATTGTCATTAGGAGTAGGATAGGTTAAACAACATCATCATATACCTCACTTTGGACTAAACCATATAAGAAAGCTACCACTTGTTTAAGTGGGAAGACAGTGAACTGTGATTAGAGTATAACGATCTAGATGCACACCCATCCACAAAATTCGACTGGATCGTGCATGAATGCTTGTGATTTGTATGGTTGGACATAGGGGTACCTCATTGCTCATCAGTTAAGGACTATAATAGGGATCCATCTCTTCATAGAAAAGAGTTTTATCTTTGTGAACTAGAATAGGAGGTACCATTAGAAAAGTTGGTTCAACAAAACTCTTTTCAATTCAAAATCTATCACTAAAGTTTTAGCTAAATTTTATAAAATCTAGGATTCTATTGATCAGAAGTTCCAAAAAACTTTAAAGATAGTAAAGAAGAAAATAGGATAGGTATGATCTAAGGACAAAGATAAGAAAAATAAGGACATTTAAAGTGATTACTATTAGTACTAGAAAAAAGTAGTTACAATTGATAAGGTTAAAAATTCTAATTTTGATGAGAATGGTTATGAAATATATTAATATGAATATCTAAAGGGTTGTTGCCTCATTATGTCACACCTCTAGGAGTCTAAGCTTTATGCTCTAAATCCAAAATTTGGTAAGAGGAAAATACTTAGGAGATTACCTTACCCATAAGGCAAATATCAATAACCTTATCACTAATAACACTATTATTCTCATGGGGCTCAATCATAATCTCAATGGTATTATCAACAATAATGACAAAACTCATAGTCATCGGAGATGCCATCACCTAGGTAATAATACCCTTATAAGAAATTGGATCCCTATGGATATTATGTCTAGTAGACTTTATTTCCAAGTTGGTTCATTGCTCATGCTCCTACCCATCACTACTATTCTTGAATTCCATAGACCTACCACTCTATGAACTAAAGTCTCCATCCTACACTCCTCATCCTTACGAATGGTCTCAAGATCATGCTTCTAATTCTTTGCCACTTGCTCCACCAATGCAAGGTGAAATTCCTTCATTTCCACAACAAAGAAATGCTACATGGGATGTAAACTTACAAGTGGATGATAGTTCAAGTAGTTTTGAGTGCAAGCCCTAAAAGTTCTCTTTATTTCATCTTACTAGTCCATGCAACCTTCACAAGCATCCATGGTTGTAAATCCTACACCTACATCCTTCCCAATGCCTCAAGAATCATCTTCAAATCAAAGCATAGAGGTATAGAGTTTTATGTTAACCCATGCTATAATAGACTTGATAAGGAAGGTAATCTCCCTAAGAAAAGAACTAATCTAGAAAGTCCCATTATCTATTTACATATTACAAGGAATGCTCTATGCAAAGTTCTATTAGACTTAAGTCCTAGAGTCAATGTAATTTCACAAAAGATATTCAAAGCTTGAAACATAACATCATTCAAAAAGTGTAATATTAGAATTAATCTTTTTTTATCAATTAATCATTGTTTCCTTGGGAATGGTGGAGGACATTAGGATCATCATTAGTGGGTAGTCCTATCATGTTGACTTTCGTAAGATCCTTGTTAATAACTGCAATTGAAAATTTTCCATCATTATGGGAATAGCTTGGTTAAGTATCATCAATGATAAGCCATGAATTCAGGATCTATCCTTGGAGATTTCCAAGAAAAATGAGCATGGAGTCATAAAGAAGAAGCATGTTCCATGCATCATGTATAGTGATACAAGGTGCAACTATAAGAAGAAAATCTAGGTAGTTAGACAAAGAACCATTCTGACATGTAGATCATGTAAAGAATCAATGTGTGTGCAAAGGTGTCTACATAATAGTTACTAATTAAGAAGGAACCTAGTGATTAAAAACAAATGAAAGTTGCAAGTCCACAATATACATAAAACCACATGAAGCTTTGAAAAGTGCATACATGAACAAGATGGATGATATGAAACAACTCAAAAAATAACTTTTTAATGAAGAGAATAAATAGAAAGAAGAAGTAAACTAGGAAAACTTGAAAATTATAAACAAAATGGAACTAAAGCTCATAAAAATTAAAAATGTTATTGGAACCTTTTGAGTTTTTTTTTTATATAAAATGGTAAATCAGTAATTGTGAATGCACAACTCATGCAAGAGAAAAAATAGAAGTTATTGGAGGTTATTAACAAGTAGCCAATAGCCTTTACTTGGTTATATGATGAGACAACATGTATTAATCCATGCATATGATAACATAGAATTTATAAAGATTTGACCATCAAAAGCAAGCACCAACCCTAAAGAAGGTTAAATTCCAAATTGAAGTAGGTTGTCAAGACAAAAATTGAAAATCCTCTAAAAGGATTCATTTATCTTATAGTATATAGTGATCCCAATAATTTTAGCCATTTAATGGAGTAGGATTTATGAAATAATGTTAAGATACAAAATTAAATTACCAGGTTATATCCTTATTGGAGAATGGAAGATAGTATGGTAGCAAACAAGGAATTAGATTATTTACCTCAAAAGGTAATGGTATATAACATGATAAAATATGAATGATATTAATTTTTCTCCACTTCCATGATTTTTGTATATAATAAAAAATATATTTTCAAATGAAAAAGATGATGATAAATGGACATTGGCTTGTAATGGTTGTCATAAGATTGTTATGCATGATACTAAAAGTCCCTTCTCTATACATGGTAATGCCAAAGATGTAAAATAAGGAACCTAATTGGTGGGTAGATTAGCAAAGGAATCAGATTGGGAAATTTAGGGTTTGACTTAAATGAAGATACTTCAATACATAGTTGGTTTCTTAAATCCATTTCCTTACCTTATCCTATATTAAATTACAACCAACCTACATCACCATCAGATTTATTGGATATTATCATTGACATCCATTTTCATTCACCTACTCTAGGATAAATCATGAAATAGCATTCAAAATTTTTGCTTCCATTACTTGTCAATGGTCCTACCATACTCTTACATAGTGGCAGAAAAATGGTGGAGCAACTTTCAATGGTGGCAAGTTGAAAAATCCATGTAGACATGGGTTTTGGATCATGCTTTTACACCACAATTCTAGATTTTAATGAATCATGGGACATACACCATTTGTATCATCATCCACATGTTATGGGAATTATCCATTAGTGACAGCAATAACACTCCTTGGATTCTAAATCCTATTGATGCCAACATCACCCATGCCAGGCATGGGGCCATGATTAACAAGTCTAACCCCTTTGCCCAAGCACAAAGAAAGTTAATTTGTATAAGCACATCTTGGGGCTTGATTTATAATGGCAAGCTTGTGGTGGTAGTTAAATTACCATGCAATGATGGCATGGATGTAATGGCTTAGGTGGTGTAGAATGTGGGTTACATAATGGCTACAGAGGTGGCGTAATCGATGGTGGTGGTGTTGGGAGTTACATGCATTAAGAAGAGATGCATGATGTAGTTGTAACTAATAATGAACATGGTGGATAACATGGTGATAGTGGTAAGAGTTACGAAGGTGGTGGACAAAGTGAGATGTGGTGGTAGTTACGCTAGGTGAGTGGTGGTAACTATCAGCAAGTTACAATTGTAGTAACCAACGATAGGTGATAACTAAAATTGACATGGGATGTGGGCATTTAAAACCACCAGACAAGCTGCTATAAAAGGAGAATAGTGATAACCACCTAGAATAGAGGGGGGAAGTAAAGGGAAGAATGGAAGGGACCTCCCAAGGGCCAACCTATCTCTCATTAGAGCCAACCTTTCTCTCACATTGGTGGCTAGCCTCTCTTTCATCAGGGTCTAGCCTCTCCTCTCTTCAACGACACATGTGGTAGATAGAACATTGTGCATGCAAAGAAATAGAGGTTATGAATGATGTGTCTATAGCATGCAAAGAAAATAGTAGTGACATCTCTCTCTCTCTCTCCTCCCTTCTCCAACAAATGATAGTAGACAATACTGTAAACTGCAATGGTGGCAGTGGCATGTAATGATGGAAGGTAACATAGTCAATGATAGAGTGGATCTCTAAGCCTCTCCTCCATCTTGTAGGAACATTAGTATATAGTGCAGGAATGTGGTGGTAGTTAGCAATTGTAGCATGGTTCCCTCTTCTTTCTCTCTTTGGCAACAATGATGTGTGCATTAGGCAACTACGCAGCATGTGTCAGGAGTTTCTAATGGAAGCAACTTTGTAGGCATCAAAAGTAGTAGGGTGTGTGAGGTTTTGTTTTTCCTTCCTCCAAATGGTGGTCAATAGGCGTGTGACTCATGACAGTTAATAGGTAACGTAGACAACACATGGCAAACGACAGTGCACATGGCAGGCTCTTACGCGGTTGATGTTAGCAACTGTAGTAGGTGGTCTTTCTCCCACTAGTAGAGGCTAAGGGATGGCAGTGTTCCCATAGTGGGAACGAACTATCTCTTCCTCTTAGTAGTGGTGACACATGTAGATAGCACAGTAGTGGTATATGTGTCAATTATCTAGCTAGTAGTGGTGGAACAAATCTCTCTTTTTCTCTCCTCTCCAGTGATGGTCGGGGTCTTCTTGCCTAGCAGCGGCCACCACTAAAAGTAGTAGCAAGGACTAGGGAAAAGTTTAAATTTTCTTGTTACCTACTATATTTTCATGAAGTGTTGAAGTTCAATATATTTATCTAATTTAAATTCCTTTGACTTTTTTTTGGTTTTCTTTACTTTTTGAATGTCACATAGCCCTCTTCAACTAAGACTATTCTAGGGTTTCCATACCCATATGGGAGGCATCCTAGGCAATAGTCTCCTTAAATGAGTTTTTATTCCTAGTGTTGGTGTGTCCAAAATTTATGCATCAATAAACCTAAGTAGTTCTAGAAGGAGATGAATATGCTTGATTCTAGATAAGTAATGAAGAAAATGCATCACAATGCATATGAGTGATAGAGACACAGGAAATTTATTGATTTGTATCAAACTTTTGATTCTCTCCTGCCATCTTCCTCCTATAGTTTTTGATGTAATCTGAAAGTACAAGGCTAATGAAGGTTTTATTATGTATGCAAATCAAAATCCTACTAGGCCAGATGGTGATTGGGGGTATAAAGTTCAATTATAGCAGTGGATATCCTACAACCATTAGCATGCATGTTCATGTTTGAGCAACTCCCATTAATGTTGGACAAAGCATTTAGAAACAAGTTCTAAAGTGCAAAAGTTAGGGCAACCAATGGTGCATCATCCTATTCTGACCTACAATAAGGTACCTAATCTCATTAAAATCTATCTTCTAAGCATTTAACAAAGAAATGGAGTTTGCTTTGTATGTTCCCTCTTTCTCAAGTGAGATTAAAATTCCTTTTAAGTATTTGAGAGAGGACAAGCCTCATGGTTTTGCAAGTGATCTTTACCACTTTAAGGATTTTATTGTCAAGGATGATCCTGCAAATATTTTTGCTCAATTGCAATGTTTGATACAATTTTCCTCTTGCAGATATGCTCAATGCTCACTAAGTTGGTGAGTGGAAAATTTGCATGTGGTGTGATTTGCATGAGTCTTTGACACTAGAGTTGGAGGGGTAGCAACACATAGGCTGTGATTTCATGGATCTCTTCATTTTAATGTTGAGAGAAGTGTGCCATCAAATGCAATATAGTAAATGGTGTTTATATATATATATATATATATATATAGTTATTCTATAGAAAAAAAAGAAAGGACAATTATTCAATGTCCTATATGTATGAAATAAGTGTCAATTATAATTGTTTTAATGGTACTTATAATTAACTATCATGTTGGTTGTAACTTCCTTTAGTGGTTGCAACCAAATTTTAATTTCCCATGATGTTGTAATGACTAAATAGGACACTTGTCAACTATAGCTTCATAATCTCCATGGTGATTATAATTACTAGACACTTGTCAAGTATAGCATTTTTCTCTATGGTAGTTACAACTAACTACCATAAGGTTTGTAACTACACTTAAAGTTTGATGATGATTGTAATTGCCCAAAAGCCATTATAAAAATGGCTTCATAGGTGGATTTTAGGGGAAATTGGTAGATGCAACTTTGAAGAATATTAATGATTTTTTGTAAAGCATGGCTTGCTAAAAGCATCATATCAGCTAATAGTTTGAAATAGCTAACAGTTCATTTCTTCCTATTTTATTTTAGTTACTTAGCTAATCGTTTAGATAGTATCGTGCCTGGCATTTAATTTTGGGATTTTTTAGGTTTCTTTTATGGCTCTATTTTTGCACAATAGTAGACTTCTATTAAGGTTTGTCATATAAGAGCCTATGTTGTGGAAAAGCCTCTAGAGCAATTTAATATTTGGTATTTTGAGATGACTGAAATGGCTTCATTATTTTAAAGTGTATTTCTTTGATATTTAAATCCTAAAATTGTCAAATTTTTTGAGGGCTCTATTAAATGCAATTTTAGACAACTATTAACTAGCCAAAATAGAAGCTCATACTTTATCATTCACAAAGCATTTTTGGTAGTATAATATGAATGTATTTTATTAAATTCCTTGTTGAGCTTCAAGGGTTTGGACAATTCATAGTTAGATTGAATTAGAATAGCTTTATTGTGAAGTGTTTTCTCATGTCAACTTATTTTGCTTAAATGTTTGATATATCATACAAATCTACTTTCTTTTTTTTTGCTAGAAAATTTTTTATTATAATGGCCAATTACAATTTCATACATAACCCAACCATTTCACATCCACAACAGCAAACACATACTCATGTTTAGTTCCTTTCATAACCACTAAGTCTATTTGGAGATATCTAGGCCTTGGTGTTGCCAAAGACTAGCAAGCATCTAAATCCTATTTGAAGAACACCTTTGCATCCTATGATCCCAAAGGTCATAAAACTACAGGCCCCCAACATTAGCAGTCCCAAATGATTGCCAACATTATTATGCTAAAGAAAGAAGGTCAGTGAAGGATCTATATTAATTTCTAGCTATTGAACATGACAACTTTTGAGGACCATTTTCCATTTTTATTTATTGAACAATTGGACATCATTGTAGGTTAAAAGTATTACAAAATACTAGATGGCTATAGTGGCTATAATCAAATTCTAATAGCCCAGAAGATAAGGTTAAGGCTACACTTCTAACTTCCTAGGAACTTTTGCTTATAAGAAAATGTCTATTGGCCTGTGTAATGATGTTCCAATGCTTAGTTCCTAGTATCTTTCAAAATGAAATTGGAAATGGTGTGAAAGTTTTGATGGATGACTTATCCTTCTATGGCTCTAATTTTGATTAGGTCTTAAAATACTTAAATTAGTTATTAGAACATTATGTAGAAACTAGTCTTAACATCAATTGGAAAAAAATGCCAATCTTTGATATTGGGTGTTAAGAAAATGGAATAGAGGTGGATCCTAAAAATATTTGAATGATTCAAGAAATTATTCAAAAGCCATAGATGGTTAAAGATATTAAATTTTTCCTTGGACACATTAGCTACTATGATGATTCATTAAATATTTCTCTAAGATTGACAAACCACTAATAAAATTAATGAAAAAGGATTCAACATTCAAATGGATTAAGGAATGTGAACAAGTATTCAAACTTTTAAACCAAATGTTGGTAGAAACTCCCATCCCACAAGATCCTAACTAGTTCAAACCTTTTCATATTATGATACATGCATTCAATTTTGATTTAGGGGTTGTACTCATATAATTGAATGATTAGAAATGTCCATACTACATTCATTGTAGAAGTAGAAGCATAATAAGTGCATAACTAAACTACACATAATAGAAAAGGAGCTCATGGTAGTGATGTATACCTTAGAGATATTTAGACACATGTTCTTGTATATCTAATTTTTATGTACACAAATCATAATACAATCTAGTTCTTTACAAACAAGCCAATGATTGGTGTTGTATCCATTTTTTCTTTCTTCATTATTTAGAAGTTTGATTGTGGTGTGGGGATACCTCTTTTGAGTTCCTTTTTCATCCCTACAAGTAGTCAATTGAATACTTTGGAAAGTTGGGAAGATGTCTTAGACATCTAGAAGACATCTAAAGCAAAAGCTAGGATGTGATAGAAGACATCCCAACTAACTAGGAGACATGTTGCTAGGAGAGGAGACATCTATCTTAGGAAGGAGAAGTCTTTAGGAAGATGTCTATCCCAAATAGGAGATGTCTCTAGGAAGACATCCTACCATAGGAGGAGACATGTTTTTTGAATGTTAGGCTTGATAGGAAGACATCTTGTCAAGCCTATAGATGTCTTGTATTACTAAGGAAAGTTTTGAGCTAGCATTTCCAAGTTAGAAAACAACTAAAAGAATAAGATCAAGGATAGAAATAACTAAGAATCTTTAAGTTGAAAATGAAAAAGGTCTTTCTAAGTTTCTTGGTCTTGTAATTCATAACTATTGATTTTTTATTTGCATGATAACATAATGAGAAAAGTACAAGTGTGAGATTGCGTTAGAGTGGTTTGCATCTCCATGATCAATTATGTGTATTTGGTTTTTGTAACTCTTGTGTGTGTGTGTGTGTGTGTGTGAGGTCTTAATCCTATGTATGTGGGAGAGATACAAATTAATTTTCCATTACATTAAGGTTGACCATGTTTGTGGTTGTAGAGCCTCATGCTTTATAATATTGTTGAGTATGTGAGTGTTTTGTTATGGGTTGTGAACCTATTGTATTTGTAATTTTCTTTGGAATTAATAAAATACAACTAGTTTTCTAGCAATTGAATTATCAATCATACATTATATATTCAATCTTTTTTGAAGGGTTAAAGAAAATTGAAATGACCTTACTCTAATTTTATTAGTATCAGAGCATTAGTTTTATTATTGTTGGTTGGAATTTCATTGTGGATTTTTATGTCTATTTTAGATGGTTTCTATGAAGAAACAAGTTCAAGCCCTAAACAGAGATATGAACAACATGAAACATACATTTTAGTTGATGGTTAAACATGGATGAGATTAGTGCCAAGGAAAATAGGAATGTAGGTTCCAATCATATTCAAACTTGCAGTGGTGATGAGCATTTATGTTTGAATGATAATGAAGAATTTTCTCAGCCTAGAGGAGGTGGAGTAGATGAAGAGGAAGATCATTCAACCTATGGGAATGTGGAAACCCATCAGCCTAGGATTCTAGAGGAAGGGAATTCAAATCCTCATGTTAGAGTTCCAAGAGCTTCATCACTAGTATTTACTTCTTCTCATGGTAAGCTTGTTGGTGAGGATGAAGCAAGAGTTACTAGAGCATTTAGAAATGCTGCTAGACTTTTTTGTAGAGATAAAGACTTTCAATAATGTAGATGACAATAATGATTTTGTAAGTTGGTTGAAGGCACCTGACAAGAACTTGAATTGGAAGAGATACCAAATTAGTTGACGGTACCAACTACTAAATATAGATTAGAAGATATGACTTCAACTTGGTAGGAAAAAGAGTTTCAAAGTTATGAGAGGAAAAATGGACAACCTATGAGACAAAAATTTAAAAAATCTTAGCAAAGATAATAGACAATTATGAAGCTAAAATTCCTTAGACAAGGAGACAAAAATTTCTAGGATTTTTACATTAAATTTTGTGGACTATTCCATTAAGGTAAGGTAAATTAGAAGGAATATGAATAGGCTTCAATCTTTCTTGGAGGTGTCAAGGTGGTGTATCAGCAAGAGTTATCATTCTATGAGTCACAAACTCTTGATGAGAATTATGATTTGGCACTTAAACTTAGTGGATTTGTAAATAAGAGCAAATAAGCTTCAAAAGGGAAGGATAAGGGATTCAACCTAGAGAAAGGATCCAAGTTAAAATCTGAAGGCAAAGATGACAATCATGAAAAAAAAGTAAGAGAAGAATGATACAAAGGGCACCCAAGATTTAGTTTTTTAAATATGGATAATGGAACACAAGCAATAGAAATGTCCACTTCACAAGGAGCCAAGGACAGGGATGTACAAACCATAGAAGTGGTGGAGACATCATGCCAAGCTCTTCAGAGGTAATCATAATTCTCCCAAGATCGAGGAAGTTTCTAAATTGAATTCATGTGCTTTTATAAGAAATGTGAATAGAGGAGATTATTTATCAAGAAAATTGTTATTCCAAATTAGGGCTAGATGTTTGCTTAGTGGGGAATGGATTCATATTTTGATTAATGATAGGGCTCAAGAAAATGTTATTTCTTCTATGATAGTTACTAGATTGGATTTTTTGGATAGATTCTTTGGATATACATAGATGTAATTTAAAAATGAGATGTTAGCCTAGTGGTAAAACACTTTATTTGAAAGCTATAGGTTATATGTTTGATTTTTGAAAGTAATCCTAAGCCATATAAAGTTATAATAAGGACACAAGGAGTAAAGAATCCAAGACACTTAAGAAGTATTACTTGATAAGTGTCAAAGTTATGAAGAAGTAGTTGTAAGTTGAAGATGCGAATTACAAGCTATATGGATTGAGAATCCACTTAGAGTAGGCCACATATGGAGTAGCAATTCAAGAATTAATGTTAGCATATAAAAATATTAATTATAAGTTCAAAAGAACGTAGTTTCATGAACAATTCTAAGGAAAATTTCTAAAAGAAAATTATGAGTACAAGAATTCACAATACCAAGTAATTATTAAAATCAAATCATGAATGTTTATTATAAATTCAAGAAATCATAAACAAGTTGTTAATAAGTTAACAATATCCCTTATAAATATTTTGAATAATTAGAGTTATAATAGAGGTAGAAATAAATCCTAACATGGTATTGGAGCAAATGAAAAATTGATAAGTATGTGAAAGTTATAGGGTGAGAACCACCAAATAGTTAAGAAGGGGATTGGATACATGAAAGGTTACAAAGTTAAAAGGTAAACCATAGACCAAGGGTTATAAGATAGATGAAAGTAAAGAAGAGTAAAAGAAAAGTGTGTCATGGATTAAAGTAAAATTGTAAAGAAGATTAAGAGATATTTACAAAAATGAAAAAGGCTCATGAGCAGTTAATCAAAATTTGATTTATAATTAACATTATCATTTAAGACATGAAAACCTAAAAGGACCAATGCCGAGTTGCACCATTAATTAAGCATTAATTGGAGAACATAATATACATGTTTTGGATGATTGAAGATAAATTATATTTAAATTGTAGGTAATAGAAGAAAATTAAGAATTCATAATCCTAAAGTTCAAGAATAAAAAGTTGTAGAAGAATGCTACTGCAAATAATACACAAATTAATGGAGGAAAAACATACAAAAAAAAAAACCCACAATATCAACATGGCATAACTAGAAGAAAAAACTTCAACTCAAAAAGAGGATGTCACAATAGATCATTCAAATCATATACATTTTTTAGGTTTATAAATTGTGCAAAATATGCTTAATATCCATCTAACATGAGAGGATCAATTAAAAAAGACTCCTATTGTAATCATTTCACAAAATTGTATTGAATGATAAATAGAAAGATATTTTGTATATTTCATGATTCATTGTTAATCTAGAACTATTATAACTCATGAAAGAGATGATGAGCAATTTATAACATAAATTAAGATGAGCAATCTGTAGTGGTAAATCAATTTGGAAATGTATGGAATAAGCACTTTATGAATTGTAGATGAAAAAACCAAGAAGAAAGGAGAAAAAGAGAAGAAGCACCTAAATTTCGACATCATTCTAAAAGGGCAAGATGAATTTGAGCTTTTCTCAATCAGTTTTACTTCTAGAAAAAGTACTAAATCATTTATTATTTACAAGAATGCATTGTTATCATTGAATCTCCATAATTGAGGAAGGGATTAAAGAAATTAGGATTCAAAGTGTACATCTCTCATAATTTTTTCATAATTAGAATTTAAATGGATGAGGCTAAACACCTTTTCTTTATAAACACTCATGGAGTAGAAAAATCATAGGATGTTTTACATCTAAAGGATTAGCCTTGAAAAGAATAATGAAGGTATTTTATCTAAGTAATAATATTATTAATAGAATTTCTATATGAATAGATCTTATAACTTCATTTGTTAATCTCCAAATCATGGAAAGGGCTTTATACTTAGCATTATTAGACCTAAATCATTATCATTATCCTAAACTTGTCCTAACAAAATGGGATCAACTACATCAATTCTTTTTTTCCATTTATGTTTATGAAGAGCTAGATCTTTGTTTATTTGTATTTTCTTAAAATCATCTTTGATCATATTTTCCCATGTCTTCTTTCATCTTTCTTTTGATGGCTTTCCTAGAATAGTAATATAGAAAAAATTGTTTATAGGCTTATTATTTGATATTGTCCAAATCATATAAGTCACCATTCTTATAGCTTAGCTAAAATAGAAGCCACTCCAAGTCTTCCTATAATTTCTATATTATGTAGTTTATCACTTCTAGTAACATTTAACATCCATCAAAGCATTTAGATTTTTGCTACACTAATTTGTTGTTCATGCCTCTTTTATCTTACTCTATATTCAACACTATATAAGATAGTAGGTTTGATTGTTGTCTTGTAAAATTTGCTCTTTAATTTTATTGGTGTTCTTTTTATCACATAGAACATATCTGGATTGTCTCCATTTTGGCCATCCTACCTCAATTCTATTTCTTATTTTTTATCAATTTTTCCATCTAATTGGAGGATTGATCCTAGGTAGTGGAACTATTTCCAATAAGGAACTTTTTTGTCTTGGATTTTCACTTCTATTTCACCATAGTTTGTATCATTATTAGAATTGCATTGCATATATTCTATCTTACTTTTGCTAATTTTTAAGCCTTTTGATTCTAAATTATGTATTTACTTTTTCATTTTAAAAGCAATATTTTATTGAGCTTTATCCATTAATACAATATCATTTTCAAATATCATACACTAAGGAATTTCATCTTGTATTTCTTTTTTTAATTCATTCATAATAATGACAAATAAATATAGGCTAATTATAGATCCTTGATGTAGACTTATTATGATTGAAAAATCAAATGTTGTTCTGTTCTAATTTTGGTGGTAGCTCCTTCACACATGTCTTGAATCACTTTAATATATTTATCAGGGATGTCTTTTCTTTGTAGGGTCCACTAGATAGGATCTCTAGGCACTCTATCATTTTCTTTTTCCAAATTAATAAAAATCACATATATATTTTTTCTATGTTTTCTAAATTTTTCAAAAAATTATCATATCAAGAAAATAGCCTTTATAGTAGATCTCCTTGACATACATCCAAATTGATTTTTTGACACTATTTATTTGAGTTTAAGATACTACTCTGACTTTTTTCTAAAGCTTTAGTGTGGCTCATTAGCTTGATCCCTTTATAGTTTGCACAACTATGTACATTTCCTTTATTCTATCATTGGACTTGCTTCTTTACCTATACCTATCCTTGATTTGGGAATTGTTATCCACTTTCCATAACATCTAGGCTACGATGTTGCACGTCATTTTGAGGGAATGCTCTAGCAAGGCCTTGCCTATTTTCCATAATAACTAAGGCCTGTGATTGGTGTGTATCGTATTTGGAGAATGCCCTAGTATCTAGAAAATTTGAAAAAGAACTCATTCATGAGATTTGACAAGCTTGTATAGTTGGTTACTAACCTAACACTAACCCTCCTTTTGTATTTAGGCTTGGGACCTACATTGGTTGGGTTATTATTAAACCTAAATGTAGAAGTTAGATTTAGATCTAAACTTGAATCGTTGCAGCCCTTTTATAATGCTTCTAAAGCCATAATTTAAAATAGATATGGTGATGAAGTAATGAAGTGCACCATGTTATCTAAAAGAAGAAAAGAATTCTTTTAGGAATGTTAACAAAGTGGAAACTAAGAAATTAGAGTGATGTATACAATGGCAAAGAAAGAGACAAAAGTAGTAGTCACTAAAGTCGAACATAAGGCCTTGAATGATTTCTATGAGACATTAAAAACCAATGAAGGAGAAATCTATACACAAATTAGTAAAATTTGAAATAATAAATCTAAAGCTATTGATCATATTAAATGCATCAAAAGAAGATAAACTAATATTGGTAAAAGACAATAAATTTTAAGATAGGTGAAAAATTATTTTTAAAATTTATTAAATGAAGAATTTTCAAGAGAGATCATCTGAGAAGAAGAACCAGCTTTTGGTTTGGTTAATGATTTTTTTTATATGAGCTGAAGATAACCTTATCTAAGATGAAATGCTATTGAACTAGATAACATTCATATAGAATCTTGGAAAGTAGTGGTAAAGGAGTTTCATAGTTGAAATATTTATTTAACAAAATTGTAAAGGTTAGAGAAATGCCTCAAAACTAGAGAAAAAGCATTATTGTTATCATTTATAGGAATAAAGGAGATGTGTAAAATTGTACAAATCATTAAGAAATCAATTTAATGAACTATACTTTGATACTTTGGGAGTGATTCATAGTACAACATCTTAAACTTGAATACGTGGTATCATAGAATCAATTTGGATTTACACTAAGGAGGTCTACTAAAGAGTCTATTTTCTTAGTATGTAAATTAATGAAAAATTCAAAAAATAAAGAAAATCTACATATGATCTTTATTGACTTAATAAAAACATATAATAGAGTGCCTAGTGATATTATCTGGTAGCCCTTACAAAGCAAAAACATCCCTAGTAAATATATTAAAATGATTCAAGACATGTATGAAGGAGCTATTATAAGACTTGCAACTTGCAAAATCATATCTAATTTTCAAAGTTATAGTAGGCCTATAGGTTTTACATGTAGCTTGCAGTTATTGTTATTATTATGGATGGATTAACAAAGAAAATATAAAATGAAATTATGTTATTTGCAAATGATATTGTATTAGTGGATGTAACTTAGGAAAATAATAATTTTTAAAATTAAAAAGTAGAGATATGGGCTAAAATAAAAAGGCTTAAAAATTAGTAAAAGTAACATAATATATGGAATGCACAAAAATAAGGGTGAAATAGAAGTAAAAATTCTAGCTTAAAGAGTCCCTCTTTACAAATAATATTACTACCTAAGATAAATTCTCTAATTAGATAGTAAAATTAATAAAGATATAAGAAATAGGATTAAGGATGGTTAAAACATAGATAGGATAGTGGTATTTTTTAAGATAAAAGAATCGTGGTGTTTCATATGATAAAAAAAATCCTAATAAAAGTAAAAAAAATTTACATGCTATCTTATATGATGTTGAATGTTTAGTTATACAAAAAGGCATGAACAATAAATTGATGTGATAGAAATGCAAATACTTTTGTGGATGTTGAATGTTATGAGAAGAGATAAATTGCATCATATAAATATTAGAAGAAGTCTTGGGGTTATTATTTTAGATAAGCTACAAGAATGAAATCTTAGATGGTCTGGGCATGCACCAAGAAATTTAAATAATAAGCCTATTAAAAGATTATGATATCATTATTCTAGAAAAAGCCACCAAAACAAAAAAATAAAACGATATGATAAAAGATGATTGAAATGTAATAGTGTGAGTTAAAATTGGAATGAGATAATCTTTTACTAATTAAAAAGTCTTAGGTCATTGTGAGAAATGATTTCGCTAATGTATTTAAAAGGTCTTAGATCATTGTGGGAAATGACAAAGTTTAGTAAACCTTAGACAAACATTTGTGATTGTAAGAGAAAACTCATGTATACAGGTATGTTGTTCCTATATTGAAACGTAAGGCATTTTGTATCATTCCTTCTTACTTTTACTAATGAGAATCCTTGATTACCATGGACATAGGTACTTTTCCTAATCATGAAAAATCTCTATATCTTTGATGTTTCCTACATTTTGTTTCTTTAGTATTTGATTGTTGTTTTTAGCATTTTTTTGTGTGGTTCAGCTGTTTGATCTTAGAATTTTCTTACTATATATTTTCTAATAATTAGTATTAGTGAAGGTAGTGGAAGATAGTCATAGAAGAATGACCTCTAGAATCTTGAATGCAAAGTTCAAGGTGGAGAAATTCAATAGCAAGAATAACTTTAGGCTATGGTGGATTTGAGTCAGTTGTACAACATCTTATTCAAGTGGCAATGTACCTAGACATATTCCATGAATGAAAATAAGGTCAAGATTGATTTTTATTCATTGTAGCACTTTGATTTAGATTAAATTTACTTTCCATGTAATTTTATGTTTCATGTACTTAGTTAATATTTACATTTTCATGCCTATTAATGAATTGGTAGAATGACCATGACCAATTTTAAGCATAAAAACATATTCGCTTAGTAATCCCAAAAACATTATTGCTTGGTTCACCTAGTAACGTATTGCTTGGTAATCCCAATAGTGGATATGTGGGTTTAAGACATGTACAACAAGCTGTGAATGAACACTGATGGTCCATAGGCTAGTCTAGACTTTATCTTTTTATTGTTAATTGGATTAAATAATTGATTTCTCTATTATTGTTAGGAGTAGCATAAAGCCAAACTAGAATCAACCATCATATGCCTCACTTTAGACTAAACCATACATGACAAAGCTACCACTAGTCCAAGTAGAAGACAACAAACTGCAATCAATACTTAACAATCTAGATGCCATACTAGTTTCATCCATAGAATTTGATCGAGTTGCATGTGAACACTTGTAATTTGTATGGTTGGGAATAGGGGGTACCCATTGATCATCATTGGCATCATTGTCAAGGATGGTGCTAGTTATCTAGATTAGTTATATTATACATGTTCATTGTAGGAGTATTAATGATGTATCTTTTATAAAATATTAATATTTTAAGTTACATACATTAAAACCATGTATTATTTACAAAGGACTAGGAATGCATCACATGATGAAAACATTCATAGGAGAAATGATAGGATAAAGAGAATTGTAGTGAACAACCTCAAGTAGGGGTTTCATATGTTTATTTAGACCATTACTACAATCAATGGCTACATTCAACTAGTACAGACAATCCTAGAGGAGATGGAGAAAGTCCTAAATGAGGAGGGCCTTAAGGCCTAGGACCTCCTCTAAACTTAGAAAAGATAGATCAAGGGACCATGGGGGGAGATATAGTAACCATGACAATTCTCCCAATTCCTCATCTTCCTCTTCCTCTTCAACGTCTAGTTTTCATGAAGATGAACGTAGGTATAAAGATAGAGATCTACTAAGGGGTCAAGATGAAAATAGAAATAGAATGAAAGGGTAAGATGAAAGACATCAAAGTGAGCATAGAAAACATTAGGACCATCAGACAAATAAAAATAGAGATTACCACCATTACATGTCTAATACAAATGAACCCTTGTTGGTTACTAAGGACCTAACACAGACTAGGGAGGTAGTTCAAATACCCCAAATGCATCTTTGTTAGAATTATTTATGATTTTCTCTTTTCTTGAGTCATTTTCTTCATGTTTTCATTAATAATATTACTAGTCATGATGCAAAAGTTAACATTATGAGTTGGTTTTTTGTGCTATGCTATCAAAATGATTAGGTAAGTAATTGTGTGAAGCAGTGAGACCATCTCATTCGTCCCTTTAATTTTGTAAATAAAAATGTCTTTTATCATGAAAGCAATTTGGTTCTTCTTTCATTAAATTAAAATCAATCAACGATCATTTTATCTTGAAGAAAGATGATGAGTGGTGAGATACCCCTACACTTAACCATATGAATATGCGCGTTTTCATGCATGATTTGGTTGAACTCCACAGACGGACTAGTTGTGGCACCTAGATCATTAACCTTAGGTCACAGTTTGATATCTTCCCACCTGGACTAGTATTAGCTTTGTCACATATGGTTTAGTCCAGAGTGAGGTGTATGATGTGTTTCCTAATCTAATGCTACTCCTGAAGGCAAAGGAAGGTAATATTAACTAAGCTAGGAGGAAAGGGTAAGAGAATCTAATCTAGCCTAAGTGTGATGAGCATCCATTCCTTGATTATCCATACATATCTTGGACTTCATGCATGAGTACCACTGGGATTACCAAGCATAGATCCTAGGTACGCACTGGGTTACCAAGTAGTCACACTTAAATGCTCCTAATCAAGTCGTACTCATTCCACATTCTAACATGAGTTTAAGGGTGAGAGAGACTAATTAGGAAAGCAGTAAATAACAATTAATTAAATAAAGAACAAAGTGAATGCTGCAATGATGAAGTAATCTTGATCTTTATTTCTGGTCATGTGCATGTCCAAGTACGTCACACTCGAATAAAGGATTTCGTACAATTACATTCACCACACTGCAGACAGACACGGGAAAATAATCTATCTTTGGAGGGATCAAATTGCCAGAGTTTAGCTAGAATCTAAACTAATGCCTTTTACAAGGGAGAGTCGCTTCTTATTTATAGACATTGTGGCAGACTGCGATATCGCGTACGTGATATCTGATGGGAAGATGCGATATCGTGGGGCATGTGATATTGCGGCGGATGTGATATCATGTACGCGATATCATGGCCCATGTAATATTGCGTCCCATCATACCCCCACGACTGAATAAAAACTCTTCCTCAAGTTACAGTGATTACACAGTGGATAGGAATGGGATTATTGGATGGAAAAAATGAAATGATGCCGCAGTGTGGGAAGAAAATAAAATACAGACACAACACACAGAAAATCCTATGATTACAAACTTGGTGAAACTCATGTAGTTCCTGGTGATGGTGGCTCCTCCATAGGTGTCTTTCCCTTTTCTTGCACTCTAGGTCTTGGGATTTGATGGTGTTGAAGTATGGCCTAGAGTTTCTCCTCTTGTAAGGCCGTGAGTGCCTTGGCATGTGTGTAAGTTTGTGCTTGTGCCATAGAGGCATCCTAGTTAGCCTTCTCTTTTTCTTTCACCACCCTTTTATTCTCTGTCAATAGTTTATTAAGTTGCTCAATTCTAAAAGTGTCCAGCTAGTTTTGAGCAACCTTTGGCCCTATATTCGGAAGGTTTAATATTTCCAAAATGGCTTGAATAGAGAAATCAATAGTCACACCACAAATGTTAACCATGGTGCCTTCTTCTTTATTGCGCTAAAATTGGTATGTTTCCCCTAAGTACCAGGCACTGCTTTCAGAGAGGGTATCTCTTGCTTCTGACTACTTGGACCATATGGTAGGAGGATCTTCTTGATGAACGCTAAATGATTATTCCTCCTATTCTACATGTTGTCCAGTAGGATCATGTCTTCCACGTCTCTGAGATCGTTTGATTGCACCTTGAGTAGGACCTTCTTGTTGTTGGTGTTTCGGGACCATTTGCAATCACATGGGACCAATCGTTAGTAAGGTTGTTACCAAAGTTAGGTTATACCTTACTGCTTGCCTTAACTAATGATCTTATGTTATAACGCATGATCGTGCCTGAAAGTTTGTAATAATGAGTCCTGTGACTTAGGTGGTTTCCATTTTTAATTTCCCGATATACCTAAGTATTATATGATTTTTAGGCACAATTATTCTAAGTGTTAAAGTTAATTACCCTAATTGATGTCCTTTGGGCGATGATAAATTTCAAAAAAGTTAGGAACTTTTCAATAAGTGTCTCTCCCCCACAACTAAGCTGAACACTCTGGGTTCAAGTAGGTTCAAACAAAATTAAAATCGGAGTACCAGTGAGCGAGATATTAGTAGAAAAGCAAGGGTCACTCAATTTCAAGTCATAGAGAAAAATTTCAAAAACTCCCCCCATGTGAATGCCAAAATGATGCTAAGAGTTTCGGGGGGGGGGGGGGTGTGGGGTTTGCGACCTATTTATAGGCAACGGGGACATGATATCTCATCCCTAGTGATGTGAGACACATGAAAATACTGACTTTTTTTTGAAATGATTTTTTTGAAATTAACGTTATAAATTGAGGACATTGGCTATGATCAAGATGTTCTAGGGTAATTTCATGAATTCAAAAGGCACCATTAATGATAATGGTGTGGATTTTATCAATATAACCTTGGGTGGTAAGAAAAAGGATATGTAATGGTACATTGGAACGTTGAAATTTAGAGGGCTAATAGTAGGGAAGGAAAATTATGAAAAATGAGCTGAGGGTAAAAAATTGTGTGTGAGCTATGTTATAAGTGAAGATTACAAAAGATTACACAAGTGGGTCCTCCCCAAAGTAGGTTCCAACCTATAATGCCCTTGTGTAACCACACTTAAAGTGTCCGTGGGCATTAGAAGGGTTAAATGTAATCTGCATTAACTCCACAAAACATACACATGTAAATATCATCGGAATGAGATGAAAATTCTATGCTACATGGGACATGAGCTACAATTACATGAATAGTGAGATGAGATGAAGTATAGAAGGGATCGTAGAGATTAGGACATGAGGTAACTGACCTAGGGCACAATGAATCCTGCATGTAAAGCATGATTAAGATCTCATTAACCCATTGTTCCAAGATCAGGACCAAGTCTTTACCTCTACTCAGTGACATCACATTGTTTCATCCCATGATGAACAACTATGAGAGGACCATAACAACAAGGCGTATGATCCTTGGTGTTTTGTTCAAGGGAGGAGTGATTTTTGTTTTGTGGCACCTTGTTTGTTTTTTCTTTTTCTTATTTTTTTCACTTTGCTGAATCCAAGCCACCAACCTTTAGGCATGGGTGCATGTCTTTCCAGTGGGACCCCCTAGCACAACATTAATTTTTGAGTGCCCTTTTGATTACTCTTACTCCCATTTTCTGTTAGATCTACAAGCATCTTAGTACAACCACGTTGCACGATAACTCCCACAAATGTCACCAAAGAGAATCCACAAGTCCCCTTGATGTCACACCCTAATCATTCCATCTTGGTCCATCCTTCTTCATTCTAGGTACAATGAACCCAAAATTAATTTTAAGTTTTTAAGAATTTCAAGAATATCACTATACCCTTGAACAGAACCTCTTATTTGTAGAGTGGATGAGTGGGTGTAATGGGCTCATTGTTCCAAATAATTGATCACTCATGACTTCATAACATAGAACACACCTCAACCAATGATCCACATGAGTGTTTTATTCGTAGATGAGATTACTTACAAAAATGTAAAAAGAAAAAAACACAAAAAGATAAAAAAAAAAGTTGAAAAAAGAAAAACTGGAAAATAAAAATTTGAAAAATTAAAGAAAATGAAAAATATTTATTAATCCTGCTTGTTATTAGAATGGGGGATATCCCCCATAATTAATCGGTTGATGATGGCAAGGATTAGTAAATGGATGATGAGGATCCTTACATGTTGGAAGTATTGGGGCCCGGTCATACTTATCCTCTTAGGGTTCACACACTTGATTATAGTGAGCATAGTGGGGCACTTTATACAATGTAGTTCCTGAATAACAAGTTGACCCACCATGATATTTGAGACCGTTAGATGGTGTGCAAGGATCAGAATGATGCCTACCATGGTTGTGTTCATTGGGCCGTATGGTTGTTGGAGTGTTAGTTGGTGGCCTTGATGAAGTTACATGAGGCATTGGATTCGAAGGTAAGGGTGCACCACAGTGTGGAACTTGTGCTAAGTTGGAAGATGTAGTGGCCTCTGAATTATGTTGTCCCTTCTTACGACCGTGTTTAAAGAAGGGGCGCTTTGGATGTTGAGGAGGTTTCTCACTGCTGTTGGTAGTTGTAGCACAAGTGTTGTTTGTGGACTGTTGTGATGGTGCAAACACCTTAGGAATAGTTGGTGGCATTGTGGAAGGAGGGAAAGGATGAGAATGATGAAAACTAGGAGGAGTATAAGATGCACAAGGTGGTGGTTGTGTTGGAGGTATGGGCTAATAGTATTGTGGAGAATAGTACTGTGGTGTGATAGAGTATGGTGGCCCAGTTGGAGAAACAGGATGTTGAACTTGATAAGTGTTTGGATTTGGATAATATGAAGGGTGCCTCCAGTCTAAGGATGGTCTCCCCCAAGATTGGGATTGTTACCACTGTGATCGAACATAGTACCTCTGTACGAACTCTGGATGTAACATATTTCCCCAATGCTCATGTAGATGTAACAATATTGGGCACTAGCCTTTGGGGTGATCATATAGGCATATGTTGCATTCATACATAGGATTGGTAGTTGAGCACTTATTTCCTTCATTCTTTTTTTTCTGAATTTCTAATGTTTTGTCCTGCTTCTTGGGTTGTCAAAACTCTATCTCCAATGGTGTTGATAAATTCTCCACACTTTTGATACATCCATTCCAACATCTTATTGATCTTTGCCTCAACTTCTTCTAACGATTATTGTATCGGCAAAGATGGTTCTTTCTCCTTGTGATTGGTTGATTTATCCTTTTTATGATCATGGACCTTTGTTAAGTTGAGATTTGGTCCCGTTGATGTTTTTCAACACTCTCCCATCTAGCCAATTCTCCTTCTTCTTTTGCTACCCACTGAATAAGCTCTTATACTTGATGGGTTCGTAGTTCATATAGTTGACCTTGGGCATACATTCCTAAGATCTCTCTTGTTGCATTACGCAGCCCATCAATGATATGGTATATTAGCCTTTCCTTGGAAAACCCATGCCCTAGAAAATTGTTTAACAGTGCATAATATCTCTTTAAGGCCATGTCCAAGGGTTCATGTTGTACTTGTTTCCATCCTTGGATTTTTTTCCTCAAGGCTGACACTCTTGCATAGGTTTGATATTTTTTGTTAAATACTTCTACCATGGTTGACCAGTGTCATATTGAATTTGAGTTTAACAATCTATACCATACTTTTGCTTGGTCAATGAGTGTCATAGGAAAGAGCTTAAGTTTTTGCCACCCATTATCAATGTTGTTCTACGTATAGGCATCGTAGAAGGCTTGTAAATGTTGATGTGGATCTAAGTCATAGCCTCCTGAAAAAGTAGGGAAGTTGTTTAAATCAAGCCTAGGTAGTCAGCTCTCTTTACGATTCCTACGGGAGATTCGAACAACCTCTTGTATTTGTGTTAGGCTTGTAGTGGCCAGTGAGGGTTCATCGTCATCAGGAAAGTTATGCTTTCGTATGTTGCAATGACATTGTTTTTGTTCATTTCTATAAGAAACCCCCACTTCAGCTTGTATACTCCAATCTTCATCGTCATATAGTTCGTTGGTTCTCCAATGAACTTCCTCAGTAAGTGTGGCATTGTTATAATCTTGTAGGAGAGGCATTGTTGTGAAGTTGTGTGTGAATTTGTATGTGACTTATAATAATTATTTTGTTTCTAAAAGATATACCGTTAAGTCCTTTACAGTGACCTTGTATGATAAAACTAATCTAGATAACTAGCACCGTCCCTGGCAACAATGCTAATGATGAGTGGTGAGATACCCCTACACTCAACCATACAAATATGAGCGTTTTCATGCACAATCTGGTCGAACTCCGCAGATGGACTAGTTGTGGCACCTAGATCGTTAACCTTAGGTCGCAGTTCACTGTCTTCCCACCTGGACTAGTATTAGCTTTGTCACATATGGTTTAGTTTAGAGTGAGGTGTATGTTGTGTTTCCTAATCTAATGCTACTCCTGAAGGCAATGGAAGGTAATATTTACTAAGTTAGGAGGAAAGGGTAAGAGAATCTAATCTAGCCTAAGTGCGATGAGCATCCATTCCTTGATTATCTGTACACATCTTGGACTTCATGCATGACTACCACTAGGATTACCAACCACAAATCCTAGGTACTCCACTAGGTTACCAAGTAGTTACACTTAAATGCTTTTAATCAAGTCGTACTCATTCCGCCTTCTAACATGAGTTTAAGGGTGAGAGAGACTAATTAGGAAAGTAGTAAATAACAATTAATTAAATAAAGAACAAAGTGAATGCTGCAATGATGAAGTAATCTCGATCTTTATTTTTGGTCATGTGCATGTCCAAGTACGTCACACTCGAATAAAGGATGCTATACAATTACATTCACCACACTGCAGGTAGAAACTGGAAAATAATCTATCTCTGGAGGGATCAAACTATCAGAGTTTAGCTACAATCTAAACTAATGCCTTTTACAAGGGAGAGTCACTTCTTATTTATAGACATTACGATAGACTGTGATATCGCATATGCAATATCGCAGGGAAAGACGCGATATTGTGGGGGATGCGATATTGCAACGGACCCGATATCGCGTCCCATCAAAAGAGGAAAAGACCAAGTGGGAATGGTAAAGGGTGTGACCTCAAGGGCATTTGTTGAGTTCTCTTCTTAACTTTCTTAATGTGATTTATAACTCTAGGAACATATCATCACTTGTCTATTGACCAATAAATAGGAAGTTATGTCTTTGAGTGGTGTGGTTTCCATTTCAAAAAAATATTAAATTAGAAAAAATAAAATTTAAGCAAATAACAAATAAAAATAATGAAAATTTAAAGCACATCCGTTAGAAACAATAATGGGCTAGAAGCATTGGTCATGTGGCTAAAAAGACATATTATCCATGTCTAAAAGCACCCCTCTAACTAAGGCCTTTCCGTCCTTCTTCTCTTTTCTTCTCTTTTTAGAGATGATTTTTCTTGGTGGTGGTTGCGATCTCATGATGGTCAACAAGAAGGAATACATCAATGCAAGGTCACTATTGATGGTATGGGCTTGGTCTGAAACTTGGATGAATAGATATGCTGGTCAATTTAATCATACTTAACAGAAGTACCTATTGTAGACATGATAAAACACCTTACATCCCCATCTTTGCAATCCCTTCTAATCCCATTATTTATCACACTACTGCATGCAATTATGAGCCTAATGGTTTTGTGCAGTATGATACAACATCCCAATCAAGGCAATTATGTGTTGTTTGAAATATATGCATGATCTACATTTAACTTCTTGGGTGCCCATAGACATTTATAGAAGTGATTATGCAAGGGAATTATGGCACAAGCCTGCTTTTGGAAGAACCCATTTGCATAACTCTTGTTGACCATGGCTTTGAACTAACTTCACATCTTCCAGAACATCAGTGATGGTTTCTTTGAATTTATGCATGATTTTGGGACTACTCATTAATTTTATTAAATTTTTCTACTTTTCTAGTTCCATATCCACTAATATTTCTTGGCCATCTTCTAAATTAGACCTTTGGTTTGAATTATTTGAAAACTTATTTTTTTTCCAAAGTTACACTCATTAGTCATGGGGGCTAGGAATGTTTGCTTTGAAATTTTTGAAATTTTCTCTAACATCCTATTTTTGAACATCATGGTAACTAATAGTAATTGAAAAAAATAATGTGGATAACTTGATGATTCTAGTTACCTCATAGCCTTTTGCATAGTATGTTATTATCACCTTGTGCTTAAACCTAAACTAAAAAATTGAAAAAGGGTTGATTATTAAGAAAAATTTACCAAAACTAATGTTGATGCTTTGGTGATTATAGGTGATACTTGTTGGCACATTTTGGCCATTTCATGGAATAGGTGGAATTATTTGCAAATGGTGAGGTACAGAATCCTAATGAACTGAAACTGTTCAAGGAGGATTATGCTCTTTCTAGTGAAGAATTCTGCAATAGTTAACTAACCATGAAGTTGGAATAGAAATGAAATTCAAGAGGATGCAGTACAATGTTCTTTTTGCAGCTACCCATGTTGCTGAATTGAATGTTTTGAAAATCAAGGGATGATGACATTGCAATTGTGAATGCTGGCAAAAGGAAATTTGTAGAACACTTACATGGTGGTGATGATAGTAGCCAGGAATTGATTTGGAATTGGACTTGTCGTGTGAAGATTGTACCTGGCAGAGCCAAAGCTCTACAATATCTACACCAGTCTCTAGAATAGCTACTTGTACTCCAAGACCAAAGCACCAGGTCTTTAGGCATATCTTGAATTTTATGGTAACAGCGCTCCAGAGTATTCTAGGGAAAAATTCCCTTTGATTGTTCTAAGCACTGGTATGAGTAATTCTTCCTGAGATGGGTAGTTCCCATCGGCATGATATGATCGGTTGGTAAAAACAATTGATCTCATCTATCTGGTAAAATTTGTATGTGTCTTCACATATATGATATATGTGTGTGTTTAACCTAATGTCGAACGTGGTGTGAACACTAAGTTTGGTGCAACGTGTAGAAGAATGTCAAGTGAAGAGGCTTTTACCTAAATTCGAACACTTGGTTACCATCGAAAGCTATTGCTATTGCTAAGCAAGTTATAAAGGTTCCCAATCTATTTTATTATCTCAAATTGTTGGAAGCAACCAGAATCTCAACTATTTTGGGTTCAGGTTTTGGTCAAAAAGGAGTGTTTCCTCTACAAACAACGATCTTTCCACTAGAAGAAGAGATGTCGTAGATCATGGAAGCCTTTAAAAAAAATGAATGATGAATTTATGGCCAAATGGACAGCAACAGAGATGGGCTTATTGATTCTAAAGAATTTGTAGCTTCCACCTTCATGTTCATCAACTGGAGGAGCATGATTCTGAGAAATGGCAGTAACGCTGCAAAGCTACGTTTTAGACATTTGATTTGGATTACGATGGATACATTACTCCTGAAGAACTTAGAATGCATACTGGATTAAAGGGATCTATTGAGCCTCTTTAAGAGGAAGTTGATATTGATACTGATGGAAAGATAAGCTTGGTTGAGTTCCAGAGGCTTTTGAGGAACGTAGCGCAAATCTGCAACAATTCTCTCGAGGGGACAACATGCCAAATGAAATGCGGGTATTTATTCAACAATAGTGCTGTACATAGACTTAATGAACGTGATGTGCCTAAGGAGGATGCTTAGGAATTTTCACAGAAGGAGGGTCTGCTCTTCTTCAAGACGTCAACCCTACAAGCCATTAACATAGAGGAGGCGTTCCTGTGCGCTCTCACAGAAATCTACCGCATCATTAAGCGAAAGGTCGTGGCAGCCGAGCAGAATAGAGGAGAGGATGGAAAGCCCAACCTTGCTACACTCACCGGTACTAAGATCATTGTCCCTGCACTGGACACTGACATGAACGTACCTCTCAAGAAAGGCTCCAATCGATGCTGCACACAGTGATTGACCAATTTTGATTGAACTTTGCTTTTCTGCTGTACATTTTTTCCAATCTTCATCCTTTTCAACGGGTTCTGGTTTTGTAAGATTTTCACAATGGCGTTGCAGTGCAAATGAGGAGTCACTTTTGATCAACTTGCGATGAGTAGTCATTGATAGATTGGCTACCTAGGCGATTAGAGGGATTCTATGAAGCCTGCATAGTTGTAGAGGTGGTTGGTTACACAAAAGCTGGACTTGAATGATTCTATCTGTATCAGTCACAATAAGGACTTAACAAACTAGTTGAATATGATAAGCAGAAATTATTTCATCAAAATTTTTGAATCAATATGTGGAGGTCCCACCGTTTATGTCGGAACTGTTATTGGATATAACTGCCATGGCATAGCGTTTCATTTTAATGCATTTTGCAGGTTCAAATCCTTCAACTCACAGATGATTTGGATAGATAGAGGTTGATGGCATGCAGGAAGAAAATCATGGGTCCCAAGCATTAGAAAGATGGAAAAATATTACACACTTACATATATATTTATATATTAACCCATCCATGTATGCATCAACTCCATGGTTATTATCTCTACTACTATGATGTAAATAACAATAAAATATTTTATGATTTAAAAAGGGAATTTGTGCAAAAATTGTTCAAAGTCCCATGTGAATTGAACACTTGTCAATTGAAATGGTGGTTATAACCATCACAAAGGCCACTTGTCAACTAAAACCTCTTTATCTCCACAATGGCCACTTGTCAACTAAATGGGACACGTGTCAACTACAACTTTTTTATCTCCATGGTGACCACTTGGCAACTGAATGAAAACACTTGGCAACTGAATAGGACACTTGTCACCCGCAGCTTTTTTATCTCTATGGTGGTTATAACCATCCAAGATTTTTTGTAACTTACCTACCTACCTTTGAACCCTATAAAAAGGCTTCAAAGGACTCTTGAGGACTCACATAACACATTTTGGAAGACTTGGGATCACACACTTGAGCTCACACTTGGAGACACACTTTGGCTCTTGGGAAGAGCATTTGTAAAAGACATCGTGAAAGATTGCTTGTAAGATGACTTGCTAAAGAAAGGATTTCAGCCTCTTTGTCATGGTCCTGTGAGTTATGTTTTTTATTTTTTATTTTGTTTAAATTATTTAGCTAGTGGTTTAGATAGTATCATCCTTGGCAAGTAATTTTGGGATTTTTAGATTGCTCTTATTGTTCTTGTTGCACGATAGAAAAGTTTGGTTAAAATTTTGCCATAGAAGCGCTTATGTTTAAAAGCCTTAAGAGCATTTTAGTAGTAAATTTTGTTATTGTGCAACGTATAGGAACTGCTATTGAGATCGTTGTAAGAGAGCCTCTACTTGTAGTCATGCCGTTGAATGATTCAATAGTCAAGAGGGTTCAGAAATCCTTTGGTATTTTGATGGGACCAGAATAGCTTCTTTTTATCTTTAAAGTGAATCTCTGTGGTACTTCAATCAGAAGTTGTCAAGTATTTTGAAGGTTCTATTGAATGCAATTGTTGACATCCATTATCTAGCCAAAATGGAATCTCGTACATGGTAGTTTACGCAACAATTTTTGGTAGCATAGTAGGTTTGTCTTGAAGAAATTGCTTATTTGAGCCTTGGAAGTTCGAACAATTCATAGATGTTGAATTTGGGATAGCTTTATTGTGTCATTTTACCTTTAAATATTTGAGGTCTACACAAATTTGCTTTCTTTTCTGTCTATTTCCATTGAATCTTGTTCTATTTCTAGTTTTCTTGTGGAACTATCTCTTTCTCTGGGGAAAATTAGAAGTAGATTCATAGAGTTGTGCTCAAATTTTTTTGCAAAATTTTATTTGTTCCAAGTAGGTATTATAAGGACCGCATAGACTAGACAATTGAACAAAATAGAAACTCAACAACTCACAGTACTTGGCAAAGTTGGCTGAATCTCTTTAAGATAAGTCATTTGTAGTTTACACACAACGCAATCATTTCATTTTACACAATCGCATGCCGCAACAGCACACACACATACTCACATTAACTATTGAGTCTATTTGGAGGTATTTGGGCCTTGGTGTTGCCAGAGATGAGCAGGCACCTAAATCCTGTTCGAGGACACTTGTTGGCGGTTGCGTCCCAAATGGTCACCAACAATACTAAAAGAAATGCCTAAGGAAGAAGGTCTTTTGCTAGCCATGAAAACGAAGCCAAGAGAGGGACAACAAAGGATATGACCATGGACAAATCATAGCACATATAGTATAAAAACTCAAACACCGCATAATTGCCTAATCCATGGGATGATGAGAAGAAATTTTAGTCCATCCTTCAAGAATGTTCTACATAACTAGAGAAGCATCAACATAGCAATCAAGGTTGGAAACTTCCCATTGCTAGCAATAACAAGAAGAATAATCTTTAGTCGATTTTGTAAGACCTTTACAAATTTTGTAGTCTTCAATGTTTGTTAGTCTTTTTGTCATTTTGTCATTCTGTATGCATCAACTTGAATAAAATTTTGTAATTTGACACTTAGAGTTAATAAGTCGTTAGTGTTAGTCAGTAATCCCATACTTTCCAAATTTTTTCTCAAGAAAGCTCAGTCCTATCCTATTAACTAGAGGATGAGTTTTTACTTAAGCATGGGGATATGATGAAGCATCAGTTGGCTGAGATATCATAGATGCTACATCACCCCTATGTTGTAGCATCCCTATCGATGCATCTTTACTGGCTGCTACATTGTAGATGCTATGTCACATCTGTGATGTCATATGGTGGCTAGTGATCCTCTAGGAGTTTGATTTGATGATGGTTAACTGAAATGGGACTTAGAATGTGGTAGCTAACCACTTTTCTTAGTTGTGATGGGATAGCAAGGAGGAGGAGAGTCCATTATTTGATCAATTTCTTGATGAACTCCTCTTTGTCGAGGTTGTTATGGCTTCAACTTTCAAGGAAACAAACTAGTTTGATAGCATCCTCTACTAGCTACTAATTCAAAAGCTACTGTTGGAATGGGATCATAGGAATAAACAATAGTTTCTTCATTAGGCCAAGAACTTCATAAAAAATTAAAGATAACCTCTATAAGAGTTACATTGATGGCCTGGTACAATGGTGTGTTCCTAATGTAGATTAGCTTTAAGTCCTCTAGGATGCACATGAGAAACCTTGTAGGGGCCATTATGCTAGAAGAACTACCATTAAGACCCTCATGATAGGATATTATTGGCCCATGATCTTATGGGATGTCCATAATGTCTTCCATTCCTATGACCAGTGCCAACGTGATGGAGGGATGACAACATGTATGGAAGGGATGCAATAGTGGATCCAACCATTAGAGCCTATCAATCTTTGGAGGATTGATTTCATGGGGTCCATCAACCCCATGTTAAATAGAAAGGCCTACATCATTATGGTTGTTGACTACTACACAAAATGGATTGAAGCCACTGCCGTCACCAACTATTCATCCTCTACGACAACATGGTTTGTACAACAAAATGTTATCAACAAGTTTGGTATTCCATGAGCATTAATTTATAATAATGGAAGACATTGTACAAGTGCCACTTTTCAAAAGCTTATGCAACACTTGGGGGTTGAACATAAACTAACAACTCTTCACCACTCCTAACCTAATGGCCAAAATTACCAAAATACTAACACGAATAGTTATTAAATATAGGAAGTACTAGAGCAACAAACTCAATGATGCTCTTTGGGCTTATCATTCAACATGGAATCTTGCTATTGGGTATTCTCCCTATGAGCTCATGTACAAAATCATTCCAATGCTTTCCATCAAAGTTGAGCTCCGTACACTTGTCATAGCATGTGACCTTGACTTAGACTTAATTCTAGCCCAAAGAAAAAGATTAATGAATCTCAACATGATAAAAAAAATAGATTAGTGGCCCTTTCATTGAATGAAGTGCACAAGGAACATAACAAACAATGTCATGATCTTAAGATTCAGAAGATAAAGTTTCAACCATGGGATAAGGTGATCTACTGGAATCCCATGCACATGCCTCAATGGAAAAAATTTCAAATGTTATGGAAGGGCCTTACATTATATATGAAACCTTTCCAGCTGGGGCCATGATGATATATCATCTTGAGAGCCTAAGTAAGAGATTTATGGTCAACACCCAACAACTCAGACCTTTTCTTGAATCAAGAATAACCAGTTGAAAAAAATCCTTAGCTAATGGACATGCATGTTTAATTTTCTAGATCTCCTCTTTCCAACTTAGTCATGGGGGAGATGCTCATCCATGTTGATACTATATGAGCGGCACCTCAGTTTTCAACTTTTTTTTACATTGTTTTTCATAAATTTTTTATTTTCTTTAATATTTTACAATTTTTTTTATATTTTTCCTTATTTAGGCTTTTCTTACATGTCTTCCTTTTCTTTAATTCCATCAAGACTTCAGTGGTGAGTACAACTACTGATTGATGATGGTTTGTAACTTGCATTATTTACTTGATTGCAAATGACTAGATCTCATCTTAGAATTTTGATTTTAATTAATGGAATATTAATTTTTTCATGATATTAGGTAGTGAGTTCACATCACACACCATTCCACACAACTCCATGGTGTTTCCTCATTTCAAAAATATGAGATTCTTTCCTAATAACAAATTACAATGAATTTTTGACCTTGGTACTTTCCAAGCTTGGGACAAATTAAGTGGATGGACAAGGGTGTGGCTTTAACGGGATTTTTTACCTTTTGTGCCTACTTATCATTTGGGGTTACATGAGTGATTCTATGGATTCCTCACCATTCTTATGTCGACTAATAAAAAAGAAGCAATATCTTAGCATGGTGTGGTTCCCATTGGCAAAAAAAAAAAAAAAACCACAATGGAAATTCAAATCACACTCCTTAGATATAATAATGGGCTAAAGGTACTAGTTATGGAGCTAGAAAGACATGTTACCCAAGTTTGATGGCATTCCTCTAACTAAGGCTCTTTTCAATTCCTACTTTTCTTTTCTTCTTTCTTTGAAATGGTGAGTTGTTTATGGGGATGTTCCTATACCTTGAAGGATGGAATGATCTTATGTACCAATGCAAAATAACTAGAAGTGGATGCTCTTGATTCTCACTAAGAATGGAAGCTATCAGGTCATATTAATCACATCCTCAATAAGGGACTTCATGTGGCTCAAATGCAAGACTCCATTCCATACTCTCTTTGTTCTTTCCATGTACCACCTCATAGCCTTTTCTCATGATTGTATTTATGGGTTCATTTTGAGATGGTCTTAACTCTTTGATGGTTTCTCTGGTGATTTAAATTTTAACTTTCCACAACCATTAATCATCCTTGGAGCCCACATACTCCTTCGTTTGAGGGCATGTAAGGTCATTAATTGCATAATCTTGCAATGGGGAGGAACCACTTGCATACTACTTAGTTGGGATGGTTATGTTCCTTATCCTTTAGGCATTTTTCTTTCAAAACCTTTGTTTTCCACCTCAGTGCATCCAGTTTTTGCACTTGGCAATTAATATCTTTCTAAATATCCTTTTCAAACATATTCCTAGCCCTCTTTAAGCATTTATTCTTATTCTAGGTTTTTTCTGCTTCCTTTGGACCCTAATTTCATGGCAAAAATTCCTTTTCCTTAGTTTTTCAATTGTGAAAATTTTTGTTTTTGGCTATGTTGAGGAATCTTCATTGATGCAACACAAAAATAGTATAAGTATGCAATTGAAGTTAGGTAAATTTTCACATGTGTGTCATAACACTAGGGGAGTTTTTGTGAATTTCAAAGCCTAGAGCCTTCCCAAGGCCATAACTTCCTAACTGCTTGCCCAATTTAACTTATTCTTCAACCCTTCAACTACTAGAGGTGAGCTTTACATTGTGGGGACCATAAACATATGGTTTTTGATAAAAATGTTTTAAAATTTTTCTAACTCCCAAATAGTTTAACTAATAAAATAATACTAAACATCACTAATTCACCTAAGTTAAATCTCACCAACAAAATTGGGTATTTATTATAATAAAATAATATTAAAATAATCAATCTATCATGATCACAAATTAGCCTAAGTGTAACTAGCATGAATGGAAAAAAGGTATCAAAGTATTAAATATTACACATAAGACCCTAACATTGGTTATGTTTGTGATCACAAATGGTCCTAAAGAGATTGCAGGAAGAAGGACCATCCTAACCATGGGAGAAGTGGCCATGAGGGGAAAAAGATCAACAACCACAATAGCCCCAAAGAAGGTGAAGTCTAAACCCATGCCACAGGACCTCTTTAGGAGGAGCTCAAAGTGGAAATTGTTTGTTAGATTCCCACCATAGAAATAGGAGAGCCTAAGCAAGATAAGGTGCCAAGGCCTAGAAATTGTTTGCAAGGATCTCCCATGTGGTTCATTCTCACTTCTAGTTAGGAGTGGTACATGAGAGAGACTTACCTCTTCTGAAAAATTGACAAGTGGATGCAACCATGAAAATCAAGGACATTGGGGTAAATTTAGCAAAAATTTGTACACAATAAAACCTCTACATCAAAATAAATGGATCTAACAATGCTATGGAGTGGTCTGTAAGGAGTACAGTGCACTCACTAAGGAAGAGAAGGCCTACTTCAAGATTGTGGCCTACCACCTAAACCTAATGGTGAGGCCACACAAGATTGCTACTTATTTACCCATGCATGTGCTACTCTAAGTGAAAAATTCCCTATCAACCTTTCCTCACTCATCTTCATGGAGATAGAAAAATAAATCAAAGAGAATGAGCAAGGGAGGAAGACGCTTCCCTTTCCATGTCTAATAAGAAATATTTGCAAAAAGGGGAGGAATAGCCTATTATGTGAATGAGATGCTTTGCATGCTCCTACTACATCTTGGTAGAAGATGATGAAAGGTAAGGCAGCTACCAAGCTACTTGAAGAGGAGTGGCTATCACCACCACCACCTACTAAGAGAATAATGCCAAAGGCTCATGCAGCAATTGAGCACATGAGAAAGTTCCATGAGCAACTCCTGGAGTAGTAGTAGAGAGGACCAAGTGGTGGAGAGCCCTTAGCCTACTGGGCAATGTTGAGTCACCTTAACAAAGGAACATAAACCATTAGCTAGATGGAAGAGACTATCGGTATTTTCAACACAAAGGATGTAGGCACTTGCAGGATCAAATCCAAGTGCCCAAGAAGTGACAATGTTTATCCTTAGATAATAGCAATTCTTAGAGATCTCTAGGAATGTCACCACTTTCTTAGTGAACTTGGAGGAGTGTGAGGGGTGACTATCTTGGTGATGCAACACCATGAACAAGAAATAGTAGTGAAGGTAATGGATGATCGAGTATTAGATGCATTGAATGCTACTATGGCCATCGTGTTAGACATTAATACACTCAAAGATGTGCAGGTATATGCAAGAGCAAGAAGCATGTGGCGAAGTGAGACCTAACATGAGGAATTATTAGATTGATTAATAGGAACCATGCAACCACTTTTGAAGATCTTCAATTCTTTGGAAAAAATCACTACTACCTAGTCAGAGCTACTAGAGACCAAAGGCAAGCTCCTCATTAAAAATGCCCAACTTGTGGTAGCCATAATCAAAAATTGATTATTTTTTGTTAAAGTTGCAAAATTGAGAACCTTCTTGGCTAATCCCACCATTCTTAGCCAAGCCATTACAAGGGATGAAGCTTTTTTGCTACTTTAGAACAAATTGAAAGAGGCTGAGAATGTAAGGGAGATGGTGGTCTTTGATGCATTCTTATCGAAGGCTCTTGCCATCAACAGTAATAAAGATTTGTTGCAAGTTCACAAGGAAAATCTAACTCTAACTAGAGACATTCAATGCCTAGAAAATATCAAGGAACAAAAGGATTAAATGGTTAAGTTTATGAAATAGTAGTAGAAGTAGCTTGCGAAGGTGAACATGGATCTAAGGATGTTGGTAGCAAAGAAGTGTAATCTCTCAATGGAGGAAGTTTGTACACTTCACCAAAAAAAACCCATTGAGGTAGTTGCTTAAAAGAATAAGCCCCTAAAGTTTGAACAAGTTAGGAATCATTATAGCAACTAGGTTGGACTTCTCAAATAGGTAAACTAAGAGGAAATTCAGCTAGCCAAGGCGAAGATGAACGATGTCCTCCAAAAACTCTAGTAAAGAGGCAATGTATGGTAATCCATCTTTGATGGATTGAATGCCTACAACAAGATAAAGATATGCCTAAAGGAGTTGCAAATTGAGGAGATGATGGAGTACATGGAGTTAGGCAATCTCCATTATTTAAATTTGATGACACAAATAGTTGGAAGGATAAAGTCAAAGTTAGAAAAGTAGATGACCAGCTTGTACATCTTTTATGAGGCTAAGTTTCAAGCATCACCATGACATCAAGAAAAAGCTATAAATAACTATTGTAGAGCTTGAAGTTCTTAGGAGTTAGTTTATAGACCAATGATTGGTTTCTAAGAACCTAGCTAGAAGAATTAATGACTACCATGAGCTGCACAACCTCATCAAGACATTCAATGTTGAGCATAAACAATTTACAACCTAGTTCATCAATGTTAAGGAACTATTCCTGGTAATGCCTTGTCCATGGAACATCGTTGTACCAGCCCATGTTGGTGATACTACATGGACTATATATGATCCTTGGAGTAAGGAGGAGAAGATGAAGGCATTGCTAGATGCCTTTTTCCTTCCACTTGAAGTAGCAGCTACAGTAGAATAGTAGAAACCACTACCTCAGCCTCAACACCCTAGGAGCCTTAACCTCTTGGCACTATTTGATCTCCTCTTCATCTTTGGCTATTAGAAGATTCCAATTGTTTAATTTTTTAGGGGTGTTCAATTTTGTTTTCTTAAACATCCATTTTTGTAATTGTTGTAATACCATACAATTTGACACTTAGAGTCAGTTAGTCCATGATTTCATATCTTTCCAATTTTGTAAGAAGCTCAATCCTACTTTTGTTCACTCAAGGATGAGTTTTTAGTTAGATGTAGGGGTATGATAAATCACTCAATGGACTGCATCAATAGGCATGCATCAATGCCCATTAATTTATCCCTATTGATGCATCCCCATCAACATAGTGTCTGTCTCTACCTATATAAATGCAAGTACCCACCACATTTATTGCACATTAAGTCAATAGAGTAGCCAAGTTCTTATAATTTTCTTTTGCCAGAGTTAGAATATTTTCCATGTGGCCACATTAGCACTTCAAGGATTGTATGAATCCTTATTCAAAAATTAACGTACCTAAACACTTGGATGTGCTAACAATAAAGATGGGATTCTTGGAACTCCTTACAACACTTAAGAATAGTCTAATATTTTCATTCATGTAGTTTACTGTTTATGCATTTTACAATCATTTCCTTAATTAATACACTTAATAATCATACATAACTACGAATCCTTAAACATATTGTTAATGCTTGGTAATCCCAGTGGTGTTATGCTTGGTTCATCTAGTAGCCTAACACTTGATAACCTAATAGCATTCCTAACGAGTTTAGGATGTGCATGGAAGATGGGCCTGGATGCTAATGTTATAATAACTAGATTAAAATATTAGATAGTCAATTAGTTAACTCACAATTAATTAGTTTCACACTTAGAATAAATAAAATAAAATATAGAATCAGTAAAAATCATGTACCTTGGCTTACACTTAACCATACAATTGCACTCCCACAAGTGAAGCCAAGAAGATAATGATCATGCCTCTAAGTCATTACCTTGCTTGTTGTGCATTTAGGAGCAAAAGTCCAAAAAATTGAATTAGATCACTAGTGCAATGATTATGATTTGTATGATTGGGCATAAGGACTACTTGCCACTCATCCAATATTATCAATTTAATTAGGAAAAAAAATTTGTTAGATTGGGGATAAGGACTAGATCTATTAATTTTAAATGACATTAATAAATATCTAAAATCAAGTGGCATTACTTTTGTAGGATCATAAAGCAACTTCAATATTGATTTTTTCTTTCTAGATTAGAGAATGTTGGCATCATGAAATGTTTTAAAGCATATGATAAATAATTAGATCTTATCATCATCCTTTGTACTTCATATTATTAATAGATACACAAAGTATTAGATATTCTAGAGATAAAGGCACTTTAAAATAACAACAAAAATAAAGAAGGATTTTCAAAATGAAATTAAGAAGATTTAGAATCCAAGTATGAGCTTTACAAAAGCTCTAATTACAACTATCTTCAATATTTTCAAAGGCTAAAATAAAAAGAATTAACAATGGCTTAATAAAGAATGGAAGACAACTAGAATTTTCCTAAAGACTTTGAAGTCAACAAAGATTATCAATTAATATAAAAATTTGATTTGGGCTAAGAATAGGGAATTTGTCAAATAAAGACAAACTAGTTTATTAGAAATGGTAAAGAAAGATCCCATATGTTTTTAGAATATATTTTAAAGCAAGAGAAGAAGAAACTATCCTTTCTCTCTCAAAGATATTGAAATTTTTTATCAAGCTCTATTTCATAGGAATGGCAGAACATAGGAATTTCATATCTATGGTAATACACTTCAAATAAAATGTATACTTCTAATAAAAATGCCTTCATTACTTATATGTTCCCATTTTGTGTGGATTTAGGATCCATGACATGTTATGGTTTTTTGTCGATATGGCTAACTATGACTATTTAATTGGCCAAGTAGTACACATGCAAATCCCTATTTCTTTTCCAAAGTGATGAAGCATCTAGTCATTGCGTCCACTAGGCCACGTTGATGGAGCCTCGTTAACGTGGCTGCATCGACGGGGTCACGTCGATACATCTCTCCAAGCGTTAACATGGCCTTGTCAACGTAGAGTCTATTTCTGCTATAAATATAAATGGACCTACTGCATTTATGGCATCTGATGTTCAAATTATAGTGAAGCTCTTGTAGTTTGTCTTTGTGAAAGTTAGAGTATTTCCCAAGTGTTCGTAGTAGGAGTTTGGAGAGTGTATGGCTCTTTATTCAAGCGCTAATGTACCTTAGCCCATCGGCGTGACCAACAATAAAGACAAGCTTTTTGAACATTCCGTGTAGCATTTGGATTAAACTCCTTAAGCATTAAAATGTTTTAATATTTTAACATCTTAATAATTCTAAAAACTTTTATTATTATCACTTTACAGTTATAGTCCTTGTTATGGTTTATGTGAACCATAAGCACGACCATCTTGAACATATATCTAACACTTGGAAACCTAGTGATGCCTAATGTATAGTATTCCAATAGTGGTTTAGACATGCTCAAGATGTGCACGGAGGATGGGATTGGTTGTTTATGCTAGGGATAGTTAAGTAGTAGAGTAGAGTAATCATAAAATCAAATAGTCTTTCATTTCCTACACTAGAAGAATTAGACTTTAACAACAAAAAGAAAATTTATAAAAATCAATGGCGTCCTCACTCAACCATCATTTAGATCATAAGTGAGGTTGGAAAGACAATGACTACTCTAACTGAGGTTTTACTGGCTAGAATTCTATGTACGTAAGTGCTTGTAGTCTTCGGAATTTGACTAGGTTGCACGTGAACGCTCGTGATTCGTATGGTTGGGCGTAGGGGTACCTTGCTGCTCATCATTGGCATTGTTACCAAGAATTGTTAGTCTTTTGTGTGCTCTCTAGTCTTAGCATGATCATCACTTACCTTGTTGGAATGGACCTATTATGTCAAAATATACTCATACTAGAAGACTTAGATAAGCGTATGGTACACTAAGTTATTTTTTATTTAACACTAATATGTCTTCTTCTCACAGGCAAGATGAATCCAACCCACAAGTGCCCCAAGAATGTTGGGTGATATATACTCATCCGGATGAGTATATTCCCAACTTCACCTTCATCTTGCATCAGGATGAGTAGATGTGATGGAAGGACATGGAGGGAAATGTTATATTACCTCCTGGTTGATTGGTTCCAGGAATGCTACTCCAAACTCTCACCAGATTGGGCATTCAAGATTAAGTTGAGGAGTAAATGATGGAGGATCACGATTATCGGGACTATTGTCCAAATGAGGCACAATGTAAGTGGGACCTGTAGCAGGCACAACACCATGAACAAGCAAAGGGCAAAAGGTCTAGTAACGCTTTGTCTCCACTCCTGTGTCAGAACATATGATCCATCATATAGAGTTAAGGGTCAAGTAACATGGAGTTCCAAGATGTTGAGGGATCTCTTGGAGGAGATCATGATGAAGGAGAAGATGGACATGAAGATCAAGGTCATCATCATGGGAGAGGAGGTGATCGACATAGTGGCGATGGTAGACCTCCCTCCCATCTCATTCCCCTCTTTCCACTTTAGCTTCATCAAGTTTTGAATCTTAACAAAATAATCTTTGGAGGGATCATGATGGGGATGATCATTGAGACTAACATGATCAAGGACACCGACCAAAATGTCATGACTGAGGGCATGAGCTGTCGTGGAAGGATTATTGTCATGAAAGGAGAGGTAGCAAAGACTGTCATGGATGCCATGGCCATTCTCAAGACCATGACCATGATGAACCATTGCTTGCCACTTGAAACATGCTCAACATAGTAGAGGCAGTTCATATACCTACTAGGCATTTACAAGATAGCCAGATCAAGCGCATCGATATGAGCAACATTCCCAAGTTTGAAGGAGGATATAATTGTGATCCATAGACTTACTTGCAAGCATTTCATGATGCTGCATCCTACAAAATATTGAAAATGAGTGGAAAAAACTCAAGCTATTCCCCTAAACACTCATTAAGGAGGCAAAAAGCTAGTACCAGTCTTTGGAGCCGAAGTTGATTAGGGGATGGAGTATGATGCTAGAGCTCTTCAATGACAAATACCAAACTTACTCTAGGGTGTCTAATCTAAGACAATAAATCTAGAGGTGGAAAAAAGGTAGCCACAAGCCCTTAGATGCAGCCATGAGCAGATATTACTCGTTGTTGCACTGATGCCCTGGTCATAGCTACTCTTAGCAGGAGCATCTCCATTGTGTCATAGATGGGCTTTATTTCAAAATAAGAAGGACCCTTGGTGTTTATGCTCAAGGATGGCTATTTGTGTTAAGGGCTCATTAGCTTCAGCGATTAATTGAGTAGGTAGCCAAGGAAGAGGGGGAACTATGAAAATGGAAAAGTGCAGAGGAATATAATTGGATGAGAAGGAATCATCTTTGGATGCAATGGTGACCAGGAATACTTTACCCATACAAAAGTTCACTTCTGAAATTATGGCCAAGGTGGACAAGATGTGGGATTCTTTGGATGAAAAATTCTAAAGTGTTCTAAAAATTGTTAAAGAATCCAAAGAACAATGTAATGATCTGGATCAAAGAAGAAGAAAAGAGGTTGAATGTACCTACCACAAAGGTAAGGGTAAGGTTGCGGCAATAGAATAGGTTGCAGATTCATACATTGAGGAAGATGATGGATGTAACATATGCTAGTATGAACATCTTAAGGGATGCTGTCCTGTGGTGTCACATTTGCAAGAGTCAGGGGTGTACGCTCTAAATCCTCGCTTAGCAAAAAGGCAAACACCCTAGAGATTGCCTTATCCCCAAGGCAATTTTAGGCAGTTCCACTAGCAACAAAGATATTATCCAAGTGGGGCTCTACCGCAACTGTATGAGCACTATCAGTAGTGGTAGCAGCCACAGTCATGGGGGATGCCACCACCAAGGTAGCAGTACCCTTACCGATAACCAAATCCTTATGGGTACTATGCTCAATAGCCAATCTCCTTGTGGGACTCTTTTAGTCACGTAACCTTTCAAAATCATTACTACCCTCTAGAATACTTTTGGGCCCAATCTTTGTCACCTAATGGAAAAAACCCACATCTGCACTATCCTCCACCATTTCCTTCTACCATACCTATTCATTAGCACTCAACTCAACTATCTCCTACTCTACCCATGTAGGGAGAAATACCTCCACAGCCATAGCAACATCATGCCATGAGGGTTGTCAATTTACAACTGACTTCCTAGCCGAGTGGGAAGACATGATGGATGCACGTTTGGAACTCCAAGATCTCTCCCTTGAAATCTCCAAGGAAAATCCTTTTGGGAAGATCGAGAGGAAGTGTGTTCTATGCATCATGTACAATGATTTCGAGTGCAACTGTGTGTAGAAACTCTGGTCTATTAAGTAGACATCCTTTCAAATGTGTAGTCAGTGTGCTCTCGAATGACAAATTCAACAATGCATGTACGTAGCAACCACTAATCAAGAAGGTACCCAATGGCTAACTACTGATTATGATAGCAACACCCTATGCATAGAACCCTTTGAGAGCCTTGTATGTACTTATATGGGGAGCATAGATGAACTAGAATAGGTCCATCAACAACTTTCCACTACTAATGATACCACTAATTGGGGAAAGCTATAGATCCATGAAAGATTTAAATAAGAGCCCCTAGAACTAAAGCCCTTACCAGTCAATCTAGAATATGCATTCTTGCAAAATAGTAAACTGGTAATAATCAAGCCACTCTTGCTCCTAGGAAAAAGAAGAAGTTGCTAAGGATGGTGAATAAGTGATTGACTACCTTTACATGGTCATATTCTGAGTTAATAGGAATTGATCCTAGGGTATGCCAACATCAAATCTATATCGACCCTTCCATGAAGCCATGACGATAGGCACAAAGATGATTGAATCCCAAACTTAAATAGATCGTCAAAGATGAAATTGAGCAATTGTTGAAGGCAAGATTCATCTATCCCATTGCAGATAGCGAGTGGGTCAGCCCACTCATTATTGTGCCAAAAGGATGGTAAATGGAGGGTCTATATTGATTTTCGATTACTAAACATGACAACCTTTAAGGATCATTTTCCACTTCCATTTGTGGACCAGGTGTTGGATACCATGTCAGGGCATTGTTACTATAGCTTCTTGGATGGTTATAGTGGCTATAACCAAATCTAGATTGCACCAGAGGACTAGGACAAGATAATGCTTACGAGCCCCTGGTGGACTTTCACATAAAGGAAGATGCCCTTTGGCCTATGCAACATGCCCGCAACCTTTCAATGCCTTGTCCTTAGCATCTTCTAGTAGTAAATTGACAATGGTGTAGAAGTTTTTATAGATGACTTCTCCACCTATGGGGCAACATTTGAGTAAGCCATGGACTGCCTTGAGTAGGTTTTGAAGCGATGTGTAGAAACTAACTTACGGCTCAACTGGCAAAAGAGCCACCTAATGGTCCAAGAAGGCATTGTTTTGGGACATCGAATTTCACAAGCAGGGATCGAAGTGGATACTGAGAAAATTAGTGTTATCTAAGGAATTACTAGTCAGTCAGGAACTATAAGGGATGTCTGGTCATTCCTTGGACACATTGGTTACTATCGGTGCTTCATCGAGAATTTTTCAAAGATCGCCAAGGCATTGGTGGAGCTGACCAAGAATGATGCCCCATTTTTCTAGATTAGGGAATGTGAATCTTCATTCCAAAAACTGAAGCAAAAACTCATAGAGACTCCAATTCTATGAGCCCTTGATTGGTCTAGACCATTTCACATCATGACAAATGCATCTAATTATGCATTGGGAGCCATGTTCACATAGTTGGATGACCAAAAGCATCCATATTATGTCCACTGTGCAAGCCATAGTATTGTGGGTTCTTAGCTAAATTACACTACCACCAAAAAGGAGTTAATAGTAGTGGTGTTCACCTTGGAAAAGTTCTATCACTATGTGCTCGAATACAAGGTGTTTGTGCATACAGACCACAATGCCATCTAGTTCATTATGAACAAACCAACAGTGAGCCCCCATGTCATACGGTGGCTCATGATCCTTCAAGAATTCAATCTTACTATGGTAGAAAAAAAGGGAATTGATAATGTGGTGGCCGATCACTTGTCTCGGTTACAATGGAATAGCACAAAGGAAGAGAGCCCACTCTCTGACTAGTTTCCAGATGAACTTCTCTTTGCTGGAGTAGTCATGAAGGAGGCTCCCTCAGAAGTGAATTTGTTTAATGACATCCTTACCTATATTCTTATACAAGAGCTACCAAAGGATCTGGATCATTGAAAGAAATAAAAATTTCTTCATAGAGCCAAGCACTTCATGGAAATTAATGGATCCCTTTACAAGGTGTGTGTAGATGGCTTGCTTCAATGGTGCATCCCTGATGTAGATGAACAACACATCCTTCAAGATGCTCATGAGGGCCCTTGTGGGGGTCATTATGTAGGAAGGTGTATGGCCATTAAGATCCTACTCATAGGATACTACTGGCCTACACTCTTCAAAGATGCTCAATGATTCGTTTGCTCTTGTGATTGATATCAAAGATATGGTGGGATGATGACAAGAATGGAGGGACCTTAATAGTGGATTTAGCCACTTGAACCCTTCGACATTTGGGGCATCAAATTCATGGGCCCCATCACACCCATGTCAAACAGGAAGGTGTATATCATTGTTGCGGTGGACTACTACACCAAGTGGGCAAAGGTAGTAGTCCTTAACAACTGTTCCTCAACCACAGCCATGCGGTTTGTCGAACAACAAATCATGAATAGGTTTGGGGTGCCGTGTGCACTCATTTCAAACAATGGAACTCACTTCATAGGTTCTACTTTTTGTAAATTCATGCAGCATTTGGGAGTAGAACATAAATTAACAACACCCTATCACCTCCAAGCCAATGGGCAAGCTGAAGTCACAAACCAGGAGATTACAAAAATTCTAACTAGGATGATTAGCAAATACAGGAGGGATTGGAGTACAAAAATTAATGATGCCCTTTGGGCCTACCGCTCAACCAGGAAACTTTCTATAGGCTACTCCCCTTACGAGTTGATGTATGCAAAACTACTAATGCTCCTGATTCAGGTAGAACTTTGTACACTATCCATTGCAACTGACTTAGGTCTTGACTTATCCCTAGCACAATGTGAACAAATCATCAACTTAAATGTGCTAGATGAGAATCGATTGGTAGCCCTATCATCAAATGAGGTGCATAAGGCATATAATAAACAATGTCATGACCTTAGGATTTGGAAGGTAACATTTCAATGTGAAGATAAGGTTCTTTATTGGAACCCCACACATGTGCGGCAACGGACCAAGTTTCAAACACTGTGGGAGGGACCTTATATTGTTTCCAAGACCTTTCCATCTGGAGCCCTACTCATACACAAACCTAAAGACCCAACAAAAAAAATAGTTGGTCAACATGCAGTAATTAAAACCCTTCCATGAACTACACCAAACCAGTGTTGCTACCATTTCGTCGAATGGTCAGCCACATTCTGTCTTTCAAATCTCCTCCTCCAAGCTTAGTTGTGGGGGAGATCGCTACCCATACTAAAACAGTTGAATGGGCCTCTTAGGTCTTTTCTTTATGTTTTGTTTTACACCATTGTTTTTATGTTTGACTTTTCTTACCTACTCTGTCTCTTTTTTTTATATATAGATATATTTCACCTTTAGTCGTTCTATTCTATTTTATGTTAGTTATTACCCTCTATCTATTTTTGCTAATAAGGTTATCTTATTAGCATAGGATGTGATGGTGTGATGGTTGTGCCCAATGGAGGCATGCTTGTTATGGTTGCCTACTATATCTAGTTCTCACCTTAGCATTTTGGTTTCAGGAAGCTAAGTTATACTTTCATTTCATTTAACAGGTAGTGAGTACATGTCATCCACCCATCCACATACTCTATGGTTTTCCCTATTTTGGAAACATGCAATCCCTCTTTCATTCAAAATAACTTTAAATAATTTTTGGCTTCCATATTTTCCCAACTTGAGAAGGATCCAATGGGTTGAACAGTGTGTGATTTCAAGGGAATGCAACATTCTTTATGCTTTTCTATTCCCTTATATGCAAACATGTTCTTATGAACTTCTTACCATTCCATATCCCTTCATAATTGGAAGCTACATAGCAATCTATCCTTGCATGGTGTGGTTCTGATCCTTAAAAAATAAAAAAACAAACAAACAAACAAATGATGAGGATTCAAAGCAAAACACTTGGACAAAATTTAATTGATGTGCAAATGCTTGGGTCTTTGCATGTTGTGGTTCCCAGTTGAAAAGAAATAAAACAAACAAAAAAAAAAAAGAAAAAAAACATGGGAATTCAAAGCACACCCCTTAGACCAACCCTAAATGGCTACAAGCACTAGTTATGGGACTTGTCTTGTCCCCTCTAACTCAAGCCCTTTCTCACTTCCTATATCTCATCTATTTTGGAATCGTAGTTATTTTATGATAGCACTCTCATGTTTCAAGGGATGGACTAGTCTTAGAATTTTGATGTGAATTCATTGAATATGGTTGGTTTTGTTCTAGATTGAGGATGGGTCTTACTAGGTCACTTAATCATGAACTTCACAAGGGATTTCATGTAACCATGATTAGGAATTCCATTTCACATGTTCCATTTCCTTCCTCAATTGTTCTCCATTATTCACCTCACTACCAATTTTATGTTTTGATTATTTGCCTTGGTTTGCTAGAACTTGTAAATCCTTCAGTTGGTTCTTGTGGGTGTGAGTATTAACTTCTGATGGCCATTAATTAACTATTGGGCCCACGGACTCCTATGTTGACGATGTGTAAGGGCACACAAGGCTGAAGCTTGCTATGGGGAGGACTCACTTGCACATCCTTTGGTCCTAGTTGTTAATATCCTAACCCTTTGATATAGTTGGTCAACCGTTTTTATGCTACCCATCATCCAGCTCTTCATCCACCAAGTCCCCTATTATGACATTCTCCTAACTTTGACTCTTCTTTTGACATGAATGTCCCTTCCTTATTATTCCATGGTGTTCTCAGGTCTCTTAGCTTTCGCATGACTCCAGTTGTGTGCCACAACTCATAGATTTGGGCCTTTACTTCATTATTCAATGGTGGTCAACGTAGCTAAATAGCTACATCGACATAGCCCTGTATACATAGCGTCCTACGTCAACATAGCCCCATTTATGCAGCCCCATTGAGATAGTGCCAAAACCCCTATATATACATGCGTTGTGCCTTAGAATGTTGTCCATTTGCTCATAACGCTAGGGGATTTTTTCAAGTTTTCCACATCCAATCTTCTTCTTGAGCACATCACCATCCTATTTCTTATCCACATCTACTCATTCCTTCACTCTTTTGCTACTAGAGGTATGCTCTACATCATGCGGGCCTATGATTCGATAGATTGGGACATGATGGCTAATTAAAGCTTAACGCATCCTAGGAACACGATGTCTAATCAAAGCCTAAAGCACCACCCTAGGGTAATCCAAACACCTAGGGACACGATAATCCAAATACCTAGGGTTAATCAAAATACCACCTTAGATCACAAAAAATGTACATGTCACTATAATAGCCAAGCCATCATGAGAAGGTATCTTATTTCCATTTTGGGGCAACATGCACACATTTTAATTTGTGGTTATGCTGTGAGGAGGAATTACCAAAACCAAGACATCCAAGGGAGGAAGGACTATCACAACCTTGGGAGAAATGACCTAGAACTAAATGGGGATGAGCCACGCAACCTCAAGAGCACATAGAGGGCTCACAGGCAACTAGCCCTCTCTGTGAGGAACCTGACGTGGAATCTGTTTGTCAAATTCCTGAAGAAGAGGTCTCCATAGAATAATCATGGGGGGACAAGACTCCAACAAGAGTGCCAAGGCTTGAGGTCAGCTTGACCAGGGCCTGCCTTAATACTATCATGCCAAAAGAGCTACAATGAATGGTCCTTCAAGAGTTAAACTTCAGACCATTCCTAGAAAGTGCACTAGAGGAAGTCAAAACTTAGCTATAGAATTTTCCCATGTGGCCAATCATCACATCTAGTGGTGAGTGGTACTTAGGGGAAACCTATCTCTTCTAGAAAAATTGACAGTTGAGGTTGTGAGTAAGAATCAAAGATATCCATGTATCTTACTCTATAGAGGCAATCACGCAAGCCCTTGGGTTGCTTGAGACCAGGGTTGATGTGATAGAAATTTCCAAACAAGTAGACCCCGAGGTAAAAGCAGAGTGGACTAGGTGATGTTATGGGGTGGACTATAAAGAGTTCAGCACATTGACCACCACATAATGAGTTTACTCCAAAATTGCATCTTACCACTTAAATCCAATGGTAGGACCCAACAAAATCGTCTCCTTCTCTACTCATGCATGTGCCACCTTAAGTGGGAAATTTCCCATTAACCTTTCATAGTTACTCTTCTTAGAAATTGAGAAACGGTTCACGAGAAATGAATGTGGAAGGCAAGCTTTACCCTTTCCTTGCCTAATCAAAAAACTATGCAAATGGGCATGGATAACCTGATTTGCCAATGACATACTCCATCATGCTCTAGTTGCCTCATGGCATGAGATGATGAAAGATAAAACACTTGCCACAACAAGAATAGAGGAAGAGTAGCCATCACCTCCACCATCCACACAAGCAACAGGGTCAAACTCATGCATGATCGTAGAGCACATACGCGAGATCCGATAGTCACTCCTATGTCAACAAAAGTAACAGGCGGGAACAAGTGGTGGTGAAAACCCTTTGGTGTACCATCCTACCTTGAGCCATCTAGAGTAAGTGGCTCGATTTGTGAGCCTATTGGAGAGGGCAGGGCCGATGCTTTTAGCTACATGAACACAAGTGCCCACAAGAATAAACCCTAGCACTTGAGAAGTAATAGTGTCACTAATCCAATAATTATTTTCAGAAATTTTAGGTAATGCTGCTACTTTCTTGATGTGTTTGGAGGAGGGTGAAGGGGAAATTTTCTTGGTAATGTAGCATCAAGGATAGGAAGTCGCGGTAGACGTGGTCACCGATATAATCGCCATGGATCTTAATGCACCTGCAATGCCTATATCGAATGTACATGGGCTTAGAGATGTGCAGATGTCTATAGGTACTCAGAGTGGTAGACTCAATGTAGCACAACACAAAGAATTGTTGGACCAACTGGTGGAAACTAGGCAACCACTTCCGAATGTCTTCGACCTTTCGGAAAAAATCACTACAACCTAGTTGGAGTTGCTCTCGGGAAAAGGTAAATGCCTCATTCTAGAGGGGCAATGGGAAGTAGCTCAGGCAAACAATCAACGCTTAGTTGCAGAGGTGGCCCAACTGAGAGCCCAACTTGCCGATCTAGCGATAAGCAACCATGAAGTCACCACAGATGAAGCTCTTCAATAACTTCAAATGAAACTCGAATAGGTCGAGTACAAAAAACAGTCAGTGATCTTTGAAAAGTCCTTAGTGGAAGCACTTTCTTATCATCTAGATAAGGACTTGACAGAGGTTTGTCAGGAAAATGTTGGGTTGATCACTAAAGTTCATTTCCTGTGCAATGTTGGTCTCAAAAATCAACAAATGAAGGATTTTATATACCAACAATAGAAGGAGTTGGCTAGGGTAAACACCGATGTAAGGAGATTGGCTACCGAGAATCACAATCTATCAATGGAGGAAGTTTGAGCCTTGTGATAGAAGATAATCATTGAGATTGTCGCTTGGAAAAATGAGCCCTCAAGTTTGAATGAGTGAAAAATCACTACATGGACCAATTGGGGTTGCAAAAAGAGGTTAACGAAAAAGAAATCCAAGTCACAAAGCTAAGATGAATGAAGCCCTCCAATAGCTCAAGAAAGGAGGCAAGGTGTGGCAGCCCATCTTTGATGGGTTAAATGCCTACAACCAAGTTGAGATTCATCTCAAGGAGCTACAAATTGAAGAAATGATAGAATAAATGGAACTAGCCAACCCTCATTATGCAAACCTAGCCATGCTTACAGCTAGGAGGTTGTGTTCAAACCTTGAGAAACAAATGGCCACCTTGTATTTGTTATACGAGGGTGAGTTCAAGGCACATAAGGAGACAGAGTAAAATCTGGAAACAACAAATGTGGAACTTGAAGTTCTTCACACTCTCTTTAAGGGGCAACGCTTTATTGCGGAGAACCTAGCCTGATGAATGGATGATCACTAGTGGCTGCAAGCATCAGTCTGAGTGTTTGACATCAAACGAAAACAATTTGCGGCCTGGTTCGTCAATTTAAAGGAGATCTTCCCTATGTTTCCATGTCCTTGGGAAGTTCTTATTCTAGCACACATTGGCAAAGCAGCTTGCATTGTGAACAAACCTAGAAGTAAGGAGGACAAAATGAGGCCTCTGTTGGAGGCTTTCCAATTAACTCTGGAAGTTGCAACGGCTGCAGGACAACCACAACTACCACCTCAACCACCATTTGCACCTAAAGCTGGTGAGAGCCCATCAAAACCACTGCCACTAGGAACTGTATGACCTTCTTTAGTAACTTCAACATCTCGGTAGGGTTGTGCATCCATTGTTGTTAAGGTGTTCCACTTTGTTGTCCACGAACACCACAATTTTGTAATTTCTTCCATACACTTGGGCACTTGGTGTATTGTTAACGTTGGTAGGTATCTTGAGCTATTTTTCTATGTGTGTCGCTAATCACCTCATACCTTCCAAATTGTAACAAACTTGAGGATGAATTTTCACTCAGTCATGAGGGTATGATGAAGCATCCAGTCGTTGCATCGATTGGGCCATGTTGACGGAGCTTTGTTAACACAACCACGTCAATGGGTTCATGTCAATGCATCTCTCCAAGCGTTGACGTGGCCTCACCAACACAGAGTCTATTTCTACTATAAATATGTGTGCACCTATTGCATTTATGACATTTGATGTTCAAGTTGTATTGAAGCCCTTGTAGTTTGTCTCTGTGAAAGTTAGAGTATTTTCCAAGTGCTCACAGTAGGAGTTTAGAGAGTGTACGACTCTTTATTCAAGCACTAATGTACCTGAGCCCATTAGCATAATTGGCAATAAAGACAAGATTTTTGAACATTCCTTGCAGCATTTGGATTAAACTACTTAAGCATTGAAATTTTTTAATATTTTAACATCTTAATAATTCTAAAAGCTTTTATTATTATCACTTTACAATTATAGTCCTTGTTATAGTTTATGAGAACCATAAGCACAACCATCTTGAACATATATTGGACACTTGGCAACCTAGTGATGACTAATGTTTGGTAACTCAATAGTGGTTTGGATATGCTCAGGATGTGCACGGAGGATGGGATCAGTTGTTTATGCTAGGGATAGTTAAGTGGTAGAGTAGAGCAATCATAAAATTAGATAGTCTTTCATTTTCTACACTAGAAAAATTAGACTTTAACAATAAAAAGAAAACTTATAAAAATCAATGGCCTCAATCTCACTCAACCATCATTTAAATCATAAGTGAGGTTGGGAAGACAACGACCACTGTAATTGAGGTTTTGCTGGCTAGAATTCTATGTACGTAAGTGCTTTTAGTCTTTGGAATTCAACCGGGTTACACGTGAATGCTCGTGATTCGTATGGTTGGGTGTAGGGGTACCTTATCGCTCATCACAAAGCCATAGTCTTTGACAATTAATTTTAGTTGCACATGCTGTCTAGCTAGCTCCAAGGTACCCTTATTGCTATTTCTTTTCCAAAGCCATAGTCTTTGACAATTAATTTTAGTTGCACATGCTTTTCAGCTAGCTGTAGGGTTCATGGCTATGTGCTAGGGATTCATGAATCCTATGAAAATTTTATGACTCGTGTGTGTTTGAAGGTGGAGCACAAACAAAAGCACGTAAGATTCTATATGGAATCCTTTAATTTAATTTAAATTAAAAAAATATTTAATAGAAATAAAATGTGTAAAAAACTAAAAAATATTTAATTTAAATATTTTATTATTTTGTAATTCATGTTCCTACTTGCAAACCCGTTTCAAGTCTTTGCATATGCTTGCATACCCAAATGCGAAATGAATCGTGAATCCTCGATTCCTTGCTTCCAAGAATTAGATCTATTTGATGCATAGGTTCATGGGAATGCCATGTAGATGCTATGCCATAATAAAAAATAATGCATGACAAATAACATATGTTGTGACCATTTGATAACTTTAAATATTAACCATGCTCCAATTGACGGAACCCTAAGGGTTAAACAAAAACGAAAACTAAATCTCTGGCATGGATCAAATGGAATATGAACATGAATAACAGCATCACACTGGGCATTTGAATGCGCAGACCATTTTTTCTGTACTTCATTAGAAACCTGAGCGAGCGTCGGTTGTTAAGTTAGGTTTAATTTTCCGTGGGTACTCGTCCCAAACACACAAACCAGGAATGAGGCGATGAGGCATTCCATGTGCATGAGTAGATTTCTTTCGTTTTATTAAACATGTTAGATTTTATCTATCTTAGAACCGTAAATTACCCATCAAAGTTTTAAAATTAATTTCATAGGTTTGTAAACATTAAAAAAAATATTGAACGGTTATAAAATATTAACCTTCTTATGTTTTCCTGGATAATACAATATTGAACTTCAAAACATTTTTAAAATGGTGTACGTTTTAGATGAAGCTGATAATATTTCACCTTTAAAAAAAAATGCACCGTATACTTCACTATGGAACAGTCCTCTTCAATGAAATCATTCAAACGTGAATCTGATCGGGTACGTAGAATATTATATATGAATACTATCTGCAAAATGACTGACGATAACCCATCAACGTTGCAGACAATGTAACTTTGAATTTGCAAGCAAGCTTTGGTTTTGTTTAATTTAACCTAGGGTGCTCTGCTGACTGTATGTATGAATCCTGCCAAAACCGGAAAAGATAATATGGCTTAGCTTTAGGCGAAGTCGCTATTATGGTACCTGTCTCATTGTCATTGGTTACTTTAATTGTTAATGTTCCTTTGTTAGTTTAATTTTCGTGGTTCAATAAGACTGCGATGCCTTCACATTGGAAATCTGTTACACTGTATCACATCATAAAAAAGATAAGAGTCAAGAATTCTACCGCAAAGATTTTACTTTAAAAGAAATGTGTATGGTGTGCTGTGACCCTGCAGGCATACATCATACCTCGTGAAATGCGTAGTGAAATGCCTAGATTATTATTGTTGTGAAGGCTTTTTTCATGTAACAAGTAAAGTGCATTTATTACAGGCATGGGACAGATGACAATGCCTTTACATTGGAAAACAATGTTTCATTGTAAAAGTCAAGATAGCAATCTAAACTCTACCTCATAAACCTTATCTTTTTACAATGGCAATCTGAACTCCAATCATAAACCTTATCTTTTTATGATGTACCTAACTCACATTTATTGTAAAATTTGTAGATTGATGGTTAAAACATAAGGAATAAACATTGTAATTAGAGAGAAAGAGTGTAATTGTTACAACAGATTTTGTGGATCAAGGATGTAATGCTACAAGATTATAAAGGATATTAATTTCTATAGTCCATGTTTCTGCTGCATTATTGTGAATACGCAGCAAGTTGCAATACTTTTTGTNATTAACAATTGTCATGTGTGTTGATTCATCCAAATTGTTACCAATGTCAACACAAACACCAATGATTGTTACAAAAAACTAATCTAATCCTGTGCACTTGACATGTCCATAATGCATTAGTGTATTTTTAAGGCACCTAGTAACACATAAACATGACCAAACCCAAGGATAGAATTTAAAGCAATTAATGCTTGAGGACATTTTCCTTGTAAAAAGAATTTAAAGTTTAAAATGTCTTTCAACTAAAATGTATTTTTTTTAATTTATGAATCACATTTACCATGTTGTGTAGGTAAGTAGGGGTTGTATTACCTAGGTCTTAAAAAAAATCCATCTTTTTAAAGCAACCTGTTATTCTAATACTGCACAAAGAATTATTAACTGTTTTACATATTTATTACTTCATCGGTCAATTTTTATCCCAACAACCACATCGTATTACCTGTTTTACTTATGAGCCTTTCTGTCAGTTTCAACCCGTGGCAACCCTTCAATGCAGTGCAAAAAGCACAGTGCAGACCATTGCCTTTATGTTATACGGATTTCCGCGGTGCCACGTGAATGGACAGCGTCCACAAATACCCTTTTCATCTTATATTGACTGCTGCGTGAATGAAATCAGTTCTCTAGAGACATGGCCGGCCGGGAAGTAGTAAATTATTCAATGTAGCTTGCATTCAGATATTCAATTATCATGCAATCAAGGTCTTTCCTCAAATTGATTGATTCTGTGACTCTTTAGGTTTTAATTTTTTCAACTTATTTTTCATTGTGATTGTAACTCTTCTAAGACCCAAAAAAGGCCTCGTGATTTTAGTTTACAACTTCTGCGGACCAAAATTTTCGTGCACAGATTGATTCGGTAAACAGTTTAATGTTAAACTTTTGCCTTGTTGGGGCATATTCAGGAAGCAATGCGATTACATTATATATATATATAGCTCTGGTCTCTGCCTCTCAAATCGCGAAAACTTTGCCCCTCCTGCAACAATACTACTGCACACTGCCGGGCCTTTGTATCTCTGCGTTGCCATTCGGTCTCTGAAATGGCAGATATTCGCTTTGTCGTTGCTATTTCGATTCATGTGTTTATCTTCTTGGCCACAGTTCCGTCTAACAAAGCTAGTGATCTACCATGTATTTCGACGCTTGTGTCTGATACAGCCGGTAATCTTAAACAGTGTTTCTCTGATAATTATTTGCTTTTCTGACGTCGTTTTTCAGGGACACTGCAAGCTTTCTTAAGCTTCCGCTAGTAGTATCTCTTTCTTAATGAACACCGTCATATACTGGTCTATCTATGTTAGTCCTAAAGTTAATATTTAAACGAAGGATGAAAATTGACATCCATTTTGAAAATCTATGAAACTCCTAAACTAAAGCATAGGAGTTTAAGAAATCGAGTATTTGAGATTAAGATTATTTCCAGTTATGCAGAATTGATTTGTTCAAGCAGTTTGACGAAACGCTGAAATTTGGCGGTATATGTAATGTGCAGAGGGAGCACCAAAACCGGAGTTTGATTACTCAGACGGTCCCAGGGGGCCGGCAAACTGGGGAAATATTAAACCTGAATGGAAAGCCTGTAATACAGGCAAAAAGCAGTCTCCCATCGATATCGTAGATGCAAGAGTGGTGTTTCGGCTTGCACCGCCTCTCTTGCCCTTTTACAGTGCTTCCAAAGCCAAACTAAGAAACCTAGGCCATAGGATCCAGGTATATTTCAAAAACTGCCTTTGTTTTGGTAGTTTGTAGCTCTGTTATCATCTTCTTCTACAGAGTTTCCTAGTTTCATTATCGTTGTTGTCTTCTTCTTTTGGTCGTACATTTACTTACCTTTAGCGGATGCAATGCAATTATGCAGGTGAATTGGCCGTCCGGAGGCGGCTGGATCATGATCGACAACATCAATTTCACTGTGCACCAGATCCACTGGCATACTCCCTCCGAACACTATATCCACGGAAAAAGGTAAAGCAAATAATGCAAAGATTATGTTAACCGATCTGGTTCACAATTCTTAGCAATTGTGCTTTTTGGCTTTTTGAAACGGTAATAGATTAACAACAGTTCATCCATATATAGATACCAGCATCGTGTCCATGATTCGAGATTAGTCCATGTTTCTGCTGCATTATTGTGAATACGCAGCAATTCGTAATACTTTTTGTGTGTGTGTTACAGGTACGACATGGAGGCGCATCTGGTTCACCACGCGGGAGATAAGAAAGCTGTGATCGGAATCCTGTACGAGTATGGTAGCGATGATTTATTCCGGAAGAAACTGGAGAAATACATTCCATTTCTGAAGATCACGGAGGAGCTCGATATAGGGCTTGTTAACCCTATGGATCTGGTGTATGATGACTGGAAAACAAACTATTACACATACAACGGCTCTCTTACAACCCCTCCTTGCACTGAAGGTGTCCTCCGGATACTACTTCCCATCGTAAGAATTCACAAAGCATCTGATTACTGCTACACTTCAAACTCACTTAAACCCTAGCTCATCTGAAATTTTCCATAGCATTGGTATCCGATAATCTTACCAATAATCTGAAGAGAGACTAAGTACTTAATTACCGTTCTTTGTTGTGGAACAGGTGAGGACTGTAGGCCGGGAACAAGTCAAACTTTTGCAATGCACTGTGAATCCTGTAAGAACGGAATAATTAATTGATGTGGAAATACTGAATTTTCTGTAACCTTACCATTACTGCTTCATTTTTTGTTTGGGTGATGTCTGCTGGTTTGGGAATGTCCAGGGATACAAGCATAACGCCAGGCCCCTTCAGCCACTCAACCACAGGTTCATCTTCGACAACGGGCTCCGATTGAACTACTGGTGAATCAATCAAACCATGCAGATGCAGAATATCCCACGCCAATAAAGCTTTCCAAATTATTAGCACAGTATTATGGCCGAGCCTCTGTAATTAAGTGTGGGTTTCGTCTCTATCTCCCAATCTCCCATTCTCCCAATCTCCCATTCCCCGACTTGGGCTTCTCCCTTACTTTCTTACTCGTGATAAATTCTCTTGCAGTTGTTTTCCGTAGTTTTGCAATAGATGCTGTGTGTACTTAATAATAAAGCTGATGGTATTATTCTTAAAGGCTATATTAGGAGTTAATTCCAAATCAATTAGTGCATGTTTCACGGTCATCACTGAAAACATGAAGCAGCCAAGTTTTTGCTTCAAAAGAAGAAAGGGTCTAACAACAACCAAATGGAAAGAGAGAACAATAAAAATCATATAAATATTTAAATTTTATTTTTATACAAGGTAACCATATAGTATGGAACATATAGGGCTTCAATTAAATAAACTTATAATATACTTTATTTATCTTAAGATTCAAGTCACTCTATTTTACTTAATAGATAAATGTATCTATACATAAACCTAATGCAAGTGTAAGAATTTAAAAATCCTATAAAAGGACATTATATAAATTATGCAGATGGGAAAGTGTCCTAAGTAAATTCTTTGGATAAATTAATATAAAATTACACTTTTTCAATAAAATTCTTGCAAGGTCAATCGAGCAAAATAACATGGTGACCTAATAGTGTATATATTGATTTTATCATTTCAAAGCAATATAAATAAAGTGTATACTAATTGGTGAAGCATTTGCATGCATGTATAAATATGAAATTTTTCCCACTTACAATACAAGTTTCTTCAAATGTCTTTTCTAAATTACCATGGAAATTATTGGACAATGAGGCATTAGTCCAATGGTAAGACTCTTGACATATAAGCCCCAAGTTGCATGTTTAATTCCAATGAAATACACTTATGAATGAATTTTATAAAAGGATTTCTGAAACTATTGTGGTCTAACAAATCCAAAAGGTCTTAGTGCATATATTTTTGGCCAAAGGACAATTACCAATTGCTCAGCCATCCTCATAGAAAATAAACAATTATCATTGTAACACTAAGGTAGATAAACTTTGTCATGAAAATTATCATGAGTACATAATGGTAGAATGGAAAGCTAGTTTTGCACAAACAACCACTAAAACATTATTTAAAAATTTTTGCATGGTGATATAATTTTGGGACTTAAGCTCTATAAACACCATGGCAAGGATTATTTATGGAAGAAGAGATAAAGCCCCTTGAATCCTAATAATATTTTATGTATTAATAGGTTGATTTGCTTCCTATGAATTTTGGATTTCATTAGTTGAGTTTTAACTTACAAACTTCTTGCATCTTCAATATTTGTTTGTCTTACTATTTACTATATACTTCTTTCTTCCCTTTACTCATGAATTTGTCATTTTATTCTCCTTGTTTACTTCATAGTTTTGATTTTTGTAAGTTTTCAAGATGCTTTATTATGTTATATTCTTTATTTCATGAACTATCTTTGATGCACAAATTACAAAAATTATCCTATTTTTAACTACGAAGAAGTCTTAGTTTTCAAAATGTTCTAACATCTACCCCTTTTTTAAACATGTGGAACTTACTTATTTTCTGTTCTTAAAAATTGATTGATTATCTTAGGTAAAAACAAAGCAAAATTGGAGGCAACCCTTCCATATAGGTTGGAGTAATACTCTAAACATTGGTCAGTTATCTTAGGCCATGTTTCACTTACATTGTCAAATGCTCTTCCTCTTATACACCTTTTTGTTTAGTTTCATGTTGAATGTTGTAATGGACCAACCCATTTAAGGGTCACAAATTATATTATAGGAAAGATTAACAATGAAATATTTGCCTAGTGGTAACACTCTTAGCCTAGCAAACCAAAGTTAGTTTCAATTTTACTAGATAGCACAAAGTTATAAATTTTAAAAAATTCATATAAAAGAATTTTAAAACTGGTTTGATAGATCCAAGGGATCTCAATGGACCTAACTAAAAATTTTAGTTTCATTATCTAATTATGCAAAGTTATAAATGTCCTAGTTAAGTATGTAAGAAATTGTAAACAAATGGATTAAGACTTAGTGAAAGGTCATGACTATTTCTTATGATAATCCTTGAGTATGTAGCAGAGAGGTTCAAATACAACAAAAAATAAGGTAGAAAATTTAAAAGTTTGAATAATAAACATATGTAAATATTAATAGAACCATTCATTCATAGTGACAATAAACTAAGAAATGATCTAACTACTAAAAATGAATTAAAATCATCTTTCTAGAGCATTTGGCTTGAATGATTTACAAGCTATCAAAGCTATTGTTGATTCATGGATACTTCCTCAAGATAATAAAGAATTTAATCCAACAAAGATAAAACTTTACAAAGATCAAAATATGAGATATTCATCAAATCTAAGATATTTCATGTTTCTAGTTGAGAAAACTTAGGATATTCATGGGGATTAAAAACCATAGCATGGGCTTCTTGCAAATGATTATCATGCCATTTGAAGAAATGGTAGAGTTACCCTTTAGCTTGTTGTACAAGTTCATAGGTGGTTGCATCTTGTGTGGTTGAATCCTACAATAAATAGAAGAAGAAGCCTATACAAGAAAGATGAGCTAGAATGATAAAAATGATATAAAAAATGAAAAGAAATATAAAAAGATGTACACAAATCATCATTAGTGGAGTTTTGAAGCTTGGTTACAAATGAAGAATAAGAGCTTTGGGTAATAGAGGAAACATGACTTGAAAGTGCATGTGACAATTAAGAAAAATACGACAAAAGGGATGTATTTTTAGTTGTTGAAGTAATAGTTAAGATTATAACATATCAAATTGTAACACCTATATTCTAGAACACTTCACCTTGGTATGTGCATGTTGGTCTAAGCTATGTGTGTGTTGGTTGAATAGTTATGGTTATATCTATGTAATTAGATTTAACTCTTATTCATGATGTCTTTGGCTGATAGCATAGTTTTTCTTGGTTGGTGTTATGTAATATGTAATAGTAGTAAATTATGCTTTGGAGATGCTTTTGATAGCATGTTAATAATGTATAATATATGGCTTGGTTGAGAGGAATTTCATATGCTTGATATTCGATGCATTTTATGGTTATGTTACTTATATGCTTCTGCTTATGATTTTAGTTTTATATGTGGACTATTCTTATAAGGCTTTATAGCTAGGAACCATGATGTTGAGGAAGTGGCATACATGGAGGATTATTTGCCAAGTATGATGAATGTCATGATATGTTGGTTATGTATGTTATGCATACATTTAATTGTTATTTTATATGATTTTTTATCATGACATTTTGGACTCCATTACATGCATTGAAACATGTGTTATTAAAGATATTTATTTCATTACATCCATGTCCAATTTATAAATTTTATTTAAGTGAGGGAAAATGATGTATTTCCAAGTTAACCCATCATAATCAAAGGTAATACAACTGAAATAGTTAATAAGTATTATTAAAAAATTTAGCTAAGATTTACTGAAAACATTAATTGCTTCTTCACTATGGTAATGGTGACACCATAATAGTGATATCAGAAAAATGGTAACAATGAACATGATGATAAAGAAATTAAGAAAACATAAAATGAAATTAAAGGGTTTGAATATCTGTAACACTCTTTATTAAATAAAATATGATTTTTTCTTGATAAAAATTGTAAATTTAATTTAGTTATAAATTTCTTGAAATTCATAACACTCCATGGTTTGGTAAATTTATCAACAAGTTGATCATTAGTGTTGATCTTGACTTATAATCCATCATATGGTGTTCTTTCAATAAATCCATAATAATATTATCAACATATAGTAACATTATTACAATCGTTTGTGAGTCCTTTGTTTTCATAACATAATGACCAATATCTGAATTTGATCTTTTGAACCCCAATTCATGTCTACCTTGATCACACATTATGTACCATTTTTTGAGAGCTTGATCTAACCTATAAAATAACTTTTCTACTATGCAAACACAGTTAGGAAACCTTGAATAATCCACAAAGCCTTTAGCTTGGTATATAAAAATTTCTTCTTATATATCTTCATTTAAAAAAGTATACTTAACATCAAGTCGATATAATTTTTAATCATAGGAGTAGCTATGAATAAAATATACCTTATAGTCTACTACTTTATATTGGGAGAAAAGATTTTCTTATAGTCAATATGTTTCATTTGTACAAAACCTTCAACAACTAACTAGGCTTTATATTTTTGCAATGTTTTATTACCTTTTCTTTTAATATGAAAAACCTATTTTGTTACTTGTTAAAATTTTTGATAAAGTCTAAATTAGTTTCCATATCTCATTTTTATTAACATGTTATATTCTCATTTCATTACATCATACTAATCTTAATTTTGCATAGCCTCTTATATATTCATGGGTTTACTTGAAATATCAATTCTAAATCACTCAAGTCAAAATGATCTTCTAAAAAAAATGTTCTCCTACATCTTAGCCTTTTCATGGACATTTCACTTATATGCTCAAAATTTAGTAGTCTTAAAATTTTTACTAATTTGTAATTCGTTGTGGTTACCAATGTATATGGGAATTTGTGAGGTTGGATTTTTGATTTGGACCAAGTTCTTCACCATCATTTTTATTCAAGGTCACATATGGTTGTGTCTTTTACAAGGGATAATTGTAGGTTCTTTTATGAATTTTTGACACATAATGTGATTTGATTTTTTAGAATAATTTATCGAATTGTACATCATGAGATGCAATTATTTTGTGCTTAACAAGCCAACCAAAGTTTGGTGTTGAATTACCTCATTGTAGAGATGTCACCTCATGTGTGACTAACTTGGGAGTTGTATCCATGGAGCAATGTTTCAAAGTTAAAAGAATCATCAAGACAATAAATGGTTAGATCCAAATCCAATTAAAGCCCCACACTTATGACTATCACTCATAAGTAAAATCATAAATTTTCATACTAACTTCTAACCATAAGTTCAAGAGTGGAAATTAAATGATTGAATCAAATTGAAATCATATAATAATAGTATAGAAAAAGAAGATTACAAGTGAGACTTCACCTAATCTGTGACTTTGCCTTATTGTTTCCATAATGCAGCAATTTCAATAGCCCATCAATGGGCTTCAATTATTGATAATTATCACAAGGCTCAACAAATCTTCATTGCTAATTTATAAAAGGAAAAGATTTAGAGAATGGTTCCAATTTGATGTGGGTTTTTCTTGATATTTGATCCCCCCTTATTGGGTATTGTGCTTCTCCATTTATACTAGAAGAGGTTTTATTATAATTGGAAAAAATGTTTTTATTTTGGTAAATCAATCTTCATTGAACACATCAATGGAGATTAATCTCAAAGCATTGAATTGTATTATGGTGGCTGATGAAACACGATATTGAGACCACAATATCACATTCGCAATATCAAGTCCACAATATCAAAGCCTTCCACGTGATATCAAGCATCCGATATTGGGACCTGCCTCATTGCCTATAAATAAGAGGTGGGTGTACTTGGTTTTGGCAAGTTAGACTTAGTCCCTTACCCAAACGCTTGCCTTTTTTCCTTTCTAGAGATAGAATTATTTTTGAGTGCCCATAGTAGGAGTCATAAAGTGAACGAATCTTTATTCGAGCATTCTGTACCTGAGCACACCTTGTGTACGACAATAAAGATGAACTTTGTGATAAACCTTGCAACATTCAGAGTAGATTAATTAATGTTAATTACTATTACTTAATGCTTTCCTTAGTTAATTAATGTTCTCTCTCTCACCATACAACTCTCCTAAGTGAGCACACTCAGTACGACCACTATGAGCATGCATGTAATGCTTGGTAACCTAGTAACGATTAGCGTTTGGTAATCCCAATAGTGTTGCACTGGTTTAGGATGTGTACAGAAATTGAGAATAGATGATGGTGTTAGGACTAGTTAAAGCATAGTTGAGTAGTTAAATTAAATTAGTTACTTAGTTATCTCTCTCCTCCATTTGTAGCACCAAGACCTAAAAACATAAAAGCCATAAAAATCATGTATCTCAAGTTTACTTAACCATACAATCATGCTATACAAGTAAGCTTGGGAAGACAATGATTGATCAACCCGTCCTTGTTCCACAAAGGTGCATAAGCACTTAGTCCTTGGAATTTGATCGAATCATGCATGGACACTCGTATTTGTATGGTTGAGTGTAGAGATACCTCACTGCTCATCATTGGTGCCATTGTCGGGGACTTTGTTGTTTGTGCACTAATTAGAACTTAGGAAATATTTCTCATTGTTGGAACAAACCCTTAGGGTTGGTGAGCTTACAATTATTAAAAAGAAGAATATTGCATACTGAATAGACAATTATGTCTTCTTCTTCTTATGAAAGTGTTTCACCTCCTAGGTTTGATACAGGGAACAATCGGAGGCATAGTACACATGATAATTCGCGAGTCCCTCAACAGTTCCGTGTGGTCTATGTTCATCCCGATGAATATGTACCAAAATTTACCTTTATCCTCCATCAGGATGAAAAATTGCATTGGCATGATTTAGAAGGTAACATAGCGTTACCTCCCGATTGCCCAGTCTCAGGCATGCTCCTTCATGATCTCACATGAATTGGTATGCAACACTTATAAGTAGAGTACGTTGTGCATGATCATGACTTGAGAGAGTATCGACCCACAAAGGCACAACATCAAAGGGATCTACAATAGGAGAGACTTCATGAATCCATAAAGGGGAAGTTCTCTTAGAATGTCCTGTATGTCATAAGTGAAAATGAGGGTGGTGCACCTACCTCAGGAAGTCTCCGACACAATGATGTATCAAAATTTTCACTCAACTATCCATAACTTGGATTCTGGTACCAAAAGACACAAAGGGTCTAAAAAAGGAACACAAACACATGACAAAGATGGACATTCCAATGATAATCATGAGCGAGGCCACGACCACTGAAGAGAAGAAGGTAGGCACCATCATGGCGACGGTTCTCCTCCTTCTTCACCTTCATCATCTCCTTCACCCTCTCCTTCAAGATTTGGATGTAGTCATAAGAAAAAAGACCATGAGGATAATAGTAAGTGAAATAGAGATCACAAATGAAATAGTTGAGAAAGGGGACAAGGACATTCTAGAGAATCTAAACATGAAATAAGGGAGAGTAGGGAACAACATAGGCATCATAGATGCCATAGACAGTATGATCATGATGAACCCCTACTTGCTACCGAAAGTATGCTAGACATAACTGAGGCTATTAGAGTTCCAACAAGGTAGCAAAAAGATAGTAGGATCAAGAGATTAGACATGAAAAATATCCTATGATTTGAAAGAAGATACATTGCTGATCCTCAAAATCATCTACAAGAATTTCATGATACATGTGCCTTACAAAAAGTAGAAAACAAATGGAAAAAACTAAAGTTGTTCCCATGGATACTAGTCAAAGAAGCAGAGAGTTGGTACTGGTCCTTAGAACTAGAATCCATTCGTAAGTGGAGTACCATGTTAGAATTGTTCAACAATAAGTACCAAATGTACTCTCGAGTGTTCAACCTGTGAAAGAAAATCCAAGGATGGAAACAAGGAGGACATAAACCCTTGGATGCTATCATGGACCAATATTATGCATTGTTACATCATTGTCATAGTCATGGTTATTCACAGAGGGATTAACTACGCTATCTTGTAATAGGCTTAGGCATGAAACGTGAAGAACCCTTGGGACTTATGCCCAAGTAAGACTATCCAAGCTTAGGGTCCATCAAGTACAAAGATTATTGGAGCAAGTTGCTAAAGAAGAAGGTGAGCTAAGGAAAAGAGAGAGTGTGGAAGAATATAATAGAGATCCTTCCCTCTAAAGGAAGGAAGTAAGATTTTGTGAGGATGAAGAAGAGTCACCACTTGAAGACATGGTGAATAGAAAAACTTTTCCTATTCAAAAGTTGGCATCAGAAGTATTGGAAAAGGTAGAACAAATGTGGGACTCCCTAGATAATAGATTTCAAACCATTCTAAAAATAGTAGAGGATTCTAGAGAGCAAGGTAGTGAACGAAAAAAGAGAAAAGAGAGAGAAGCGGAATATGCATGCAACAAGGGTAAGGGCAAAGTTGCCATCATTGAAGAGGTTGTGGATTCGGATATAGATAATGATAGTGGATGCAAGATATGATAATATGACCATCCTAAGGGATGTTGCCCTGTAATCTCACATCTGTAGGAGTCTGGGGTGTATGCACTCAACCCACAATTGAATAGAAGGCAAACAATCCGAAGGTTACCTTATCCCCGAGGTAACCCAAGACAGTTTCACCAACCCTTAACATATTATCCAAGTGGAACTCCACCACAACCAAGTGAGCAGTATCAATAGTGGAAGCACCCACAATCATGGGGAATGCCACGACCATGGCAACAATATCCTTACTGTCAACATGACATATATGGATATTACATGTAGCAGCCAATCTCTCCATGTGACTTTACTGGTCATGTCACCCCTCAACCTCACTACCAAACACATGAGTATTATAGGACTCCTTCTCCTAGGGGTGATGTTCCACAAACATACCATCCTTCTCATCTGACTACATCTCTTCCATCGTTAACTCCATTACCACCTCCTCGAGCAATGCAGGGTGAGCTCCCTGCCCAGCTGTAGCAACACAATGCTACAAGGGTTATTAATTCTCATCCTACTATTGGTCCAAACAATCATACAAAGAAGAGACCTTTATTTAGAACCAATAGTCCAACCAAGTTCTTATAGTCACAAGCAGCTAATTCTTCAAACGCCTCATCACTAATCGAAACTTCAGAACTCCCTTCAACCCAAAGGCCACATTCAATGCATATGATCATGTTAACTCATGCCATCACCGATTGGATAAAAGTTGGCCATCTCCCTAGGAAATTCTTTAATCTTGGGAGTCCTCTTGTATATCTACAGATCGCTAGGAATGAACCATGCAAAGCTCTTTTGGATTTAGGTTTCGGTGTCAACTTAATCTCTTAAGAAATGTACAAAGCCTAGAACCTACCTCCATTAAAAAATAGTAACATTCATTTAGAGTTGGTCAAATAGTCCATCACTATCCCATTAGGACTATTGGAGGACATTGTTACCACTATTTGTGGATGGTCGTATCCAGCCAATTTTCTAGTGATTCAAGTCAACAATGGTAAGGGGGACTTCCCAATCATAATGGGAAGAGCATGGCTAAGCACAATCAACATGCACCTAGGAATCTGCAATCTTTCCTTGGAAATATCAAAGGAAAATATGTTTGAATAAGATCAAGAAGAAGAAAGTTTTGTGCATTTCATATAGTGACACAGGGTGTAATTGCATGCAAAAGTCATGGTTTGTACAATGTTTAACATTACCTGCATGTAATTAGTGTGCACAAGTGACTAATATACAAAGGTGCTTTTATGTAGTAGCCACAAGACAAGAAGGCACCCAGTGGCTAATAGTTGATCAAGAGAGTAGTTCAACTATATGCATGGAACCAACCGAGGGTTGGACTTGTGCTTACATTAATAGCATAGACACATTAGATAAAGTCCATCTCCAACTTCCAAGTTTTGACATCGAAAATATCAACTGGGGGAAGTTGGAAATCCCTGATAAGTTTAAGCAGGAGCCCCTTGAGTTAAAACCATTGTCCACTAGTATGGAATACACATTTCTCAAGAATGGAAAACCAATAATTATTAACACTAAGCTTGCTCCTCAACAAAAAGAGAGACTGCTGAAGATAATAAATAAATGGTCGAAAGCCTTTACTTGGTCATATCCCAAATTAATAGGAATAGATCCTAGGATATGTCAACATAGAATTTACACCAACCCCTCCATGAATCCTCAAAGACAACCACAAATGCAACTTAACCCAAAGCTTAAGAAAGTGATTAAGGAAGAAATCGAACAACTTTTAAAAGTTGGATTCATATGTCCCATTGCTAATAGTGAATGGGTTAGTCTCTTAGTTATTATCCCCAAAAAGGGAGGTAAATGGAGGATGTGAATAAATTTTACGCTACTGAATATGGAAACATTCAAAGAACACATTCTGTTGCCATTCATTGACCAAGTCTTAGACACCATTACAGGGCATCGCTACTATAGTTTTCTGGATGGGTATAGTGTGTATAACCAAATACAAATAGCCCTAGAAGACCAAGCCAAGACTACATTCACTAATCCTAGAGGAACATTTGCATACAAACAGATGTCTTTTGGCTTGTGCAATGCCCCTACAATGTTTCAATGATTAGTTCTAAGCATATTCTAGTAGTAGATAGGAAACGATGTGGAGGTCTTCATGGATGACTTCTCCACCTACGGAGTGAACTTTGATCAAGCCTTGGATTGGCTAGAGTAAGTACTAAAATGATGTGTAGAAACCAAGTTAAGGCCCAACTGGCAAAAAATCCATTTAATGATCCAAGAAGTCATCATATTAGGGCATAATATTTCGCAAATAGGGATAGAGGTAGACCCCAAAAAGATTAAAATCATCCAAGAAATCACTTGGCAACCTAAAACTGTAGAAGATATCTGGTCATTCCTTGGACACATTGGATACTACAAACGATTTATTGAGAACTTTTCAAAGGTTACAAAACCATTGGTTGAACTAAGGAAAAAGGACATACCTTTCAAATGGACCAGGGAATGTGAACTAGCTTTCCAAACTTTGAAACAAAAGCTCATAGAAACACCCATTCTACAAGCTCCTGACTAGTCTGGACCATTCCACATAATGACTAACCTGTCCAAATATGCTTTAGAAGCCATACATGCATAGTTAGATAACCAAAAACATCCTTATTACATCCATTGTGAAAGTAGGAGTATTTCTAGTGCACAACTTAACTACACCACAATAGAGAAAGAATTAATGGTTATAGTGTTTGCACTAGAAAACTTTAGGCACTATGTCTTGGGCTATAAGGTATTCATGCACAAGGATCATAGTACAATAAGGTTTCTAATGAATAAACCAATGGTGAGCCCTTGCATCATATGATGGCTTGTAATCTTACAAGAGTTAGATCTTACAATGATTGATCATAAAGGCATTGAGAACGTAGTTTCTAATCATTTATCTTGGTTGCGATGGGACAACAAAGAGAATGAATATCCATTATCTAATCATTTCCCTGATGAACTCCTCTTTGCAAGTGTAGTAAATAATTAATTGACCATGGAGACAAACTGGTATAGTATTATTCTCACCTATCTCCTTACACAACAAACACCACAAGGGTTAGACATTAAAAAGAAACAACAGTTTCTTCACAGAGCCAAGTATTTTATGGAGATTAATAGGAAACTTTATAAAGTATGTCCTGATGGCTTGGTCCGATGGTGTGTTCCTGAGGTGGATCAATTACGAGTTCTCCATGACACTCATGAGGGTCCTTGTGGGGGTCATTATGTTGGGAGATGAACAACCATTAAAATCTTGCTTGCAGGATATTATTGGCCTAGATTATTTTGAGACGTCCATCATTTCATCCAATTTTGTAAGCGATTTCAATGTGATGGGGGAATGATTGCTAGAATGGAGGGTCTATAATAATGGATTCAACCTTTAGAGCCCTTTGATATTTGGGGAATTGATTTTATGAGGCCTATTATACCAATGTCCAATGGAAAGGACTACATTGTTGTTGCTATTGACTACTTCACAAAATGGGCAGAAGCAGCTGCCGTTAAGGATTATACATCATCTACAGTTGCATGATTTGTTCAAAAAAAAAGTTGGAAATAGGTTTGGTGTGCCACGTGCACTTATTTTAGACAATGGTACACACTTCACAGGTGTGACTTTTTGGAAATTCATGCAATGCTTAGGGGTTGAGCACAAATTGACTACACCATACCACCCTCAAGAAAATGGTCAAGCCAAGGTCACCAATAGGAAGATCACAAAGATATTAACAAGAACTATTAGCAAGTATAGGAGAGATTAGAGCACCAAACTGAACAATGCTCTTTGGGCATACCACTCCACATGGAAACTCCCTATAGGCTACTCTCCCTATGAGTTAGTGTACGGTAAACTTCCAACACTCCCTATTCAAGCAGAACTTTGTATGCTATCTACAACATCTGGTCTCAACCTTGACCTTGATTTAGCACAAAAAGAATGGCTAATGAACATTAACTTGCTAGATGAGAATTGACTAGTATCCTTGTCATCTAATGAATTTCACAAGGCTTTTAATAAACAATGTCATGACCTAAGGATTAGAAAAGTTAAATATCAACTATGAGATAAGATTCTCTACTAGAATCCCACACATGTGCCACAATGAACTAAATTTCAAACATTGTGGGAAGGACCTTATATCATTCATGTAACTTTTCCTTTAGGGGCCATGATGATTTACAAACCTGAGAGCCCGAACAAGAAACTATTGGTCAATGTCCAACTAACCAAACCTTTCCATGAGCCTAGGACAACCAATACCAATGCTACCTTGCTCCCTATTTAGGATTGCCTCCTACCACCTCAGTCATGGGGGAGACGACCACTAATGCTAATCATTCAAATCCCTTAGTTCCTTTTGTATATTTGTTTTGCAAATTTTTCAATTTTACTTATTTTTGTCTTACACCATCGTTCAGATTTTTACTATTTCTTTGTTTGATTTACTTTTACTCATCTTACAATAAGTGCTCATGATGGTAAATTGTATTATAATAATGTTGGTTGTTAATGTTTGGTTTTTACCTTTGATTTTCAATGTTGATACTAGGATATGGTTCTTTTAATAAAATAGGAAATGAGTCCACACTATCCATTCATCCATTCAACTCTATGGTCTCCCTTGGCTTGGAATTGTACTATCCCTTTTTCTAAATAAACCTGTTAATGAATTGGTGGCTTCATATTCTTCAAACTAAGGAATGACTCAATGGTTGAAAAGGGTGTGACTTTAAGAGGATTTGACACACTTGTGCTAGCTATTCTCTTAGGTGCTTGGATGCTTTTCATGGGTTGTTTGCCATTCCACCGATGAACAAACATCAGGAAGTTGAAGAATCAAATATGTCTTTGCATGGTGTGGTTCTCATGCAAAAAAAAAAAAAAAAAAAAAACTAATGGGAATTCAAAGCACATCCCTTAGAAATAATAAAGAAATATGGGGCTACAAGCACTGGTTATGGCACTGGAAAGACATGTTACCCATGCCTGAAGTTTCCCTCTAACTAAGGTTGTTTCTCGCTTCCTACTTCCCCATCTTGCTCTCCTTAAAATGGTGGTGACTCTTTTGGGAAGCATTCTTGTTGCTTCAAGAGGATGGACTGGTCATGTGTATTGATGCAAGGTCATTGGATGTAGTTGGTTTGAGTCCAAATATGGAATGAGGTTTACTTAGTCACCTTAACCATAAAATACACAAGGGACTCTACATAACCTTGCTTTTGGAATTTCATTCCATCTTCTCCTCTCCATCTTTCTTCTCATTTTCCACCTCATTGATGGTTTTATGATTAGTCTATATTTTGGTTGATGCATTGTTTTTCCTTGGTAAATTCTTATGGGTAATATTTTAACCCTTGTTCTATGTGTCATTCCTAGAGCCTACGGACTCTTTGGTTTGTCAGTTTGTCAGGGCATAAAAGGCATGAGCCTACTTTGGGGAGGACCCATTGACATTCCTTTATGGTGTAATTGTTAAATTCTTTTCCTTAAAAATTTCTTGTAATTAGCAATTTATCATGTCATCCCCATCCATGACATCCATTTTATTAGCATCATGGTTGTTATTTTTCCCATCTTTCTTGTTCCTTCTATTTTTTCCATCTTATTGCTACTAGAGGTTTGCTTTAGTTGTGGGAGCCCTATCACAAATTTTTCCATTCTACTACTTGTTTCACCCCTACATCTCAGGTAGTTCCGGTAATAAATCTCTAACCCAGTATCTACCATACCCATAACTTAGCCAGTGTGCTTTATATCGAGGCAAGGTATCAACTGCATGATGGCTTATCTATTCTTGCTAATTCGTGACTGTGTTGTGTGTGCAGATGGTGATCATACAAACAATGGACTAGGCTAGGAGAGAGCACTCATGATGGACTGGAGCTGGAGCATTTACATAAGGAACAAGTTTGGTTGCATGGCTATGGATAAACAATGGAAGGTGCAATCTCAACATAGGCAGTAACACACATCATTTTCTTTTCTCTTCTCTCTCTTCAAGCTATTAAATAAGAGTCTAGATGTTATTTATATCTAGTGTTCACCACAATGGGAATAAACACCAATGTTGTAATATGCTTTTAGATCCATTCACCAGGCACTTTGAGTCTGTCATCCCGTTTCACCATCAGTGTCATTTAGTCAATAATACCATACCTTCCCAATATTTTGTAAGGAACTTGAGGATGAGTTTCCATTTAGTTGTGGGGGTATGATGAACCGCAATATTGGGTCTACAATATTAGAGCCTTCCACACGATATCAGGCATCTGATATTGGGACCTGCCTCATTGCCTATAAATAAGAGGTAGGAGCACTTGGTTTTGGCAAGTTAGTCTTAGTCCCTTACCCAAACTCTTGTCTTTTTTCCTTTCTAGAGATAGAATTATTTCTGAGTGCCCACAGTAGGAGTCATAAAGTGAATGGATCTTTATTCAAGCATTGTATACCTGAGCACACCTTGTGTACAACAATAAAAATGAACTTTGTGATAAACCTTGCAACATTTAGAGTAGATAAATTAATGTTAATTACTATTACTTAATACTTTCCTTAGTTAATTCATGTTCTCTCTCTCACCCTACAACTCTCCTAAGTAAGCACACTCAGTACGACCACTTCAAGCATGTGTGTAATGCTTGGTAACCCAATAATGATTAGCATTTGTTAATTCTAGTAGTGTTGCACTGGTTTAGGATGTGTACGACAAGTGAGAACAGACGCTAGTGTTAGGACTAGTTAAAGCATAGTTGAGTAGTTAAATTAAATTAGTTACTTAGTTATCTCTCTCCTCCCTTTGTAGCACGAGGACCTAAAAACATAAAATCCATAAAAATCATGTACCTCAAGTTTACTTAACCATACAATAGTGCTATACAAGTAAGATTGGGAAGACAACGATTGATCAACCCGTCCTTGTTCCACAAAGGTGCATAAGCACTTAGTCCTTGGAATTTGATTGAATCATGCATGGACACTTGTATTCGTATGGTTGAGCGTAGGGATACCTCATCGCTCATCAGTGGCTATGTCCTTGAATAGTCAATTTGCATCGTGCCAATGGTGGAAATCGATATATTTACTAGAAAGGCACTTGGTCTTGTATTCGGATGATATTAATCCTTGTTGTGATAGCTATGAAAATTGACATAATTTAGGTTGATCTACATTGATTTGATGATGTATATCAATGTTTTCTTATTTAATACATGTCAAAGTTCTCGATCCCAATTGATATCATTGTCAATTTAGATAGATCTAGTGATAGTTTGCAATAATAGAGACTTATCAAATTAATTAGTTCATATCAATGGTCATCAAAGAAATTGATGCACTTCGATATAGTAAAATAGTAAAGAAAATTAAAGGAAAAGAATTTTTATTCACGAAAACTAGAATGATTTGGGGTTTATCATAGCCCCCTACTAGCCTTTGGCTAGTGCTTGGCTAACAAATGCAAAGATATGCACATAAATTTCAACTAATAAATCTAATCTACCCTTCATCACACAACCAAGCTTGTTGGCTAACAAAACAATTAAATCAAGCTTTAAAAGAATGAAATAGTCACCTTCCATATAAACATATTTTCCTCAACAAATGCATCGCATATAACATTAACGATTTCATTAAGTTTTAAATTCATAAGAAAATGGAAGAGTAAAATGCTAACACACACACACACACACACACACACACATATAGAGGATCAAAATCAAACATTAAACATACCATCTATGATTCTGCTTTTTCAAAGGAAATAAACAAAATTTCACTTGTCTAATTACCCCATAATGGCTCAATGGCCATAAGAACATAAAAATAAAATAAATATTGCTACTAGGATCAAGCCTCTGATCATTCCTCCACCTCCATGTCTTCTTCAAAATGAGAAGGTTTTGCTCCCTCATTATCACCTCTAATTTAAGGATGACCATTTTCAATGTCTGCTACCCTCTTATCCATGGAAATGAGGGAGGAACTAACCATCTCTAATACTATCATAATCTTTCTTTATGTGGATCTAACCTCCTAAAGTTGGGCTCGCACTTCTTCTTTGAATTCATGATCTTCATTGGCCTTTGGTACAAATGAAGAGCTTGGATCCTTTGACTCATTAACAAAGGGGCCAACCTTGGTATAAATTTTTAAGAAACATGCAAGGGTGTTCTTCTTGAGCATTGTGAGGTGTACCTTTGCACCTATTTCCCCAACTTTTGAAGAATGGTTGAAATAAGAAAAGGAAAGCAAAGCTTGAGTGCATCATCATTGTAATGATATACCATGTACTTCATTGGAAGATAGGTGAAGTTTGCTTACTTCTCAAAATTTAAACCCTTCATTACTTAGAGGGCTGGAAAAAATATGCCATATGTGTGGATGGTAGGGTATTTTTGAGGATCATCCTGTTCATCACACAGTGCTCTGGCCAAAGGTTTACAAAATCTCACCCCAAGTATGTAGCCTTCCAGAGCCGAATTCATCAATAAATTAATGTAAGAGATCATATTTCTCTTCGATGTTGGCCTTGGGATTGAAGATGTCTTCTCCTTTTGTTGGTAGCCCAAACCATTAGAGCCTTTCTGTAGTCACCTTCACTCACGTTTTCCTCACTAAGAAAACCAAATAACACTATCGAGGATCTACCTTTATCAAATGTGGCTTCAAATTTCTATAGAATTATGGGACTTCTTCCTAGTAAAACCAATCCATGGGGGGTTGGATGAAAGCCTCTCATCCCTATATTTTCAATTTCTACCTCATGGCCTCATATGTGTGGCAAAACCACTTAGAGTAATCTACTTCATGATGCCAAGGAGCAATTTTTAATCATTCATTCTTGAGGGCCAAAAAAAAGATAAGAGACTTAAGCATTTAGAAGTTATCTAAAATTTTCTCAATAGTCCCCATGCTTACTGATGAAGTGTCTCTAGTCAGTTGTGTTGACAGGATCCTGTCAACATAGGCTTTCCCACATTGATGTGTAATCATTGACATGGCACCCCTAGTAGGTCTATAAATATGTCACCTAGCCATGTTAAGAAGAGTTAGAATTTTAGTTGCTAGCGAAACTCTTAGAATTTGTTTCTATGAGAGATAAAATAATTTTCTAAGTACTTGTAACAAGAGTCAAGGAGTGTACAGATCTTTATTCAAGCACTGTTGAGCACTACACTCTGTGCAACAACAAAGACAAGCTTTTTGATAAACCTTGCAACAGTTGGACTAGCTTAATGATTTGTTTATGCATTTATGGTTTCCATTAATTAAGAAATTAATTAATCTATAATGATTAAGACTTTAAGTAATTAATTAATTAAGCTAAATAGACTAGCATACATAAGTATGATCGCTTCAAGTATATGTATAACACTTGCTAATCCTAGTAGTGCTTAAAGTTGGGTCGCCCAATAGTATTGTATGTGTTTAGGATGTGTACAGAAAGTGGGACCAAATGCTTATGTTAGGATAGTTAGTTATTAATTAGCAATTAAATTAGTTGAATTAGTAATCAATTTATTCTCAATCTATTACCAACCTTAGGTGGAAAAATATAAAAATAATAAAGAACATGTGCCTCAATTACACTTAACCATACAACTAAGCCTCATAAGTGTAGTTGGGAAGAAAACAATCATTCCATGATTAGATTCTCCTCCTAGATTAAATCTTGTGTATGAGAACACTAGAAATCCATGGAATTTGATCAAATTACACATGAACACCTTAGTGATTCGTATGGTTGGGTGTAGGGGATACCTCACCAATCATCATTGGCATTGTTGTTGAGGATTCATAGCCAATACAATGCACTATTTATTTAGGATTAGTGAAAATTACTCAACAACATTGAAATGAATGAGACAGAGTTAAATCATAGTAATTAATCAAAACTATACTACAAACACACTGAGAAACTATTTCTAATAAAAATGTTTTCTTCTTATCATAGGTGAGATGATTCTAAGTCAACAGTACCACAAGAATGAAAAGTGGTATACACTCATCCTAATGAGTTTGTATCCAATTTCACTTATGTCCTCCATTAGGATGAAAAAATGTGGTGGCAAGACATGGAGGGTAATGTTGCATTACCACATGACTAATCTGTTCCCAAGATGCTACTCAAAACTCTTACAAGGTTAGACATCAAGGAGCTTCATGGAGAGTATGTTGTGGAAAATCATGACTTTTGGGACTACCATCCCACTAAGACACAATGCAAATGAGATCAGCAACAAGAAAAATGTCACAAAGCCATTGATGAGACAAGATATGCACTGAGCTGCTATATCGCATCCCCTACGATATCACGTACGCGATATCGTGTCGTCCCCTACGATATCGCGTACGTGATATCGCGCTCCGCCGCCATATCTATAAATAAGAGGTGGCACTCCATTCATTTCCCAATCCTGGCTAGAAGTAGCGAAGCTTTGGCAGTTTGAACACTCCAGAGTTAGATTAATTTCCCATGTGCCCGCAGTAGGAGTCCTAGAGTGAACGACTCTTTATTCGAGCAACTTTGTAACCTAAACACAAGTTGTGTATGGTAATAAAGACGAACTTGATTGGATAAACCTTGCAGTACATGGTTTTATTTTATTGTTATTTATTGCTTTCCTAGTGCGCACGAGTACGACTTGATTACGAGCATCTACGGATGTGTACGGCTAATCAAGGAATTTGCTGCTCGTCGCAACGCATGAGTACGACTTGACTACGAGCATTGTGACTACTTGGTATCCCAGTAGCGTATTCCAGGATCTGCGCTTGGTAATCCCAGTAGTAGTCTAATGTGTACGGCTAGTTAAGGAATCGGCTACTCATCGCTAGGCTAGAACGTGTGATAAGTACGACTTGGCTACGAGCATCCACGGGTGTGTACGGCTAGCCAAGGAATCGACTGCTTATCACACTTAGGTTAAATAGGCACCTTAGTACGACCACTTCGAGCACTTGCACTACGTGTGGTGATCCCAGTAACGATTAGCATTTGGTAGCCACAATTGCATAGTTCAGGGTGTGTCCGGTAAGTGGGAATGGATGCTGACGCTAGTTAATTTAGACTTAGGACATTAGCTAGAGTTAGTTAGTTTCTCAACCCTTTTCTTCATAGCTTAGGAGATAAACTAAAAAATACCAAAAATCATATACCTCAGACTTGCTTAACCATACATCGTGACACATACAAGCAAGCCTAGGAAGACAACGAACGATTAACCCCAAGTGTTTCTTGTGGCGTTAAGGCATTTAGTCTGCGGAGTTCGACCGGATCGCCCGTACACGCTCGTATTCGTATGGTTGAGTGTAGGGGTACCTCGCCACTCATCATTGGCACCGTTGCTGGGGACTAAGTGCTTTTACGCCAATTGAACATAAGGGATATCACTCACATCATTGTGAGTTCTAACGAACCTTAGGGTTAATAAGTTAATCAAGAACATTAAATAATGGTAAAACAACACAACATTAGGATGGCTTCTTCTCACGAAATCAACTCACCTAAGGACAACACAGGAGATGGTCAGCATCAGATGCATAACCCAGACCAGCCATGTCCTAAACAATCCAAGGTCACATATACTCATCCTGATGAGTATGTCCCTGACTTTACTTTTATTCTTCATGAAGATGAACAACTGTGATGGAGAGATCTGCAAGGTAACATTGTGTTACCCCCAGATAGATCTGCCCCTAACATGCTTTTCCATACCTTAGCACAGATTGGCATGCAAGAATTATTCACAGAATATGTTCTGGATGATTATGACATGAGGGATTATCATCCCACAAATGCCCAATGTATTTGAGACGAAAGGCAGGAGAGTCAACATTCATTATTGAAGGGGAAGGTCCCCCATGTCATTAGTGAAATAGGAGACGAGGAACCCCTCATGATGGGTTTCTTAGAAAATGATGTTCCTCCTCCTCACTCTGGTGAAGAGGTAAAGCATCAGGGCCTTCGATCAACTGTACATGCTACAGGCTCTGATCCCTGTGAGCACCAACTGTTCACGATAGGGACAACTACTCACACTAAGGACGGACACTTAGATCGTCACAACGATTGGGGCCAAAGCAGCCGAAGAGAAGGTAAGAAACATCGCCATGGTGATGGATCCCCTTCCTCTTCTCCTTCATCTCATCATTCACACTCTCCTTCCAAATTTGGGCCCAACCATCATGAGCATAACAGAGAGAGTAAAAGTAAAAGGAAAGATGAAATACCTCGACAAGAAGGTCGAGAGGAGTTAGGACAAGGGCAAGGACATAGGGAGAGTAGGGAACCACCACGAAGACATCACAGACATCATGAAAGAGATGATCATGACGAGCCCCTACTCGCAACCCGAAGTATGCTAGACATTAGAGAGGCAGTTAGGATCCCCACAAGGCACTTAAAGGACAGTAGGATCAAGCGTTTGGACATAAATAATATCCCATGTTTTGAAGGGGGATACAACACTGATCCTCAACATCTTTTACAGGCATTCCACGATGCCTGTGCCTTGCAGAACATTGATAATGAATGGCAGAAGCTCAGGTTGTTCCCAAGGACACTCACAAAAGAAGCAGAGAGCTGGTACCGGTCCTTAGAACCGGGAACCATTAGGAGGTGGAGTACGATGCTTGAATTGTTCAACAATAAATATCAAATGTACTCCAGAGTGTCCAATTTGTGTAAGCAGATCCAAGGCTGGAAACAAGGTACTTATGAACCCTTGGATGTTGCCATGGCCTGCTACTATACACTGCTACATTGTTGCCTGGGCCATGGGTACGCTAAGCGGGATCAACTTCGCCACATCGTGGATGGGCTAAGAAATGAAACGAGAAGAACTCTTGGGACTTACACCCAAGGGAGACTCTCCCAACTAAGAGCCCATGAAGTTGAAAGCTTGTTGGAACAAGTAGTGCAAGAAGAGGGTGAGCTATAGAAGAGAGAAAGTGTGAAATAATACAACCGCGATCCCTCCCTTCGCAAGAAGGGAGTGAAATTCT
>MNCI01004656.1:194717-271241 GCA_015680685.1 Gnetum montanum
TTTTCATATTGATTGCTAATGTTTGGTTTTTACCTTTAAGTTACAATGTTGATACTAAGGTATGTTTCTTTTGATATGGCAGGCAATGAGATCACTTCATCCATCCATCCATCAAAGTCTATGGTTTCCCTTGGCTTGGAAATGTACAGTTCCCTTCTAATAAGAACTTTAACGAACCGGTGACTAGGCATTTCTCAAACTAAGGAAGGACTCAAGGATTGCAAAGGGTGTGACTTCAAAGGAACTTGGTGCTCTTGTGTTAGTCATTCACTTGGGTGCTTGGATGTTTTCTTCTTGAGTTTTCTTACCATTCTGATGTTACCCATTCTTCGGAAGCTGAGAAAATAAAAAAAAGAAGTCTTTGCATGGTGTGGTCCCCACACATAAAAACACAAAACAAAAAAAAAAAGAACCAAAGTGAGGATTCAAAGCACACCCCTTAGACAAAATAAAATTTGGGCTGCAAGCATTGGTTATGGAACCAAAGTGTTCCCTCTAACTACGGCCCTTCTCGCTCCCCATTCTCTCCATTGTTTCGTCGGAATGGTGGTGGCTCTTTGGAGATGCATCCTTGTTATCCAAGTGGATGGTTTAACCTAATGCATTAATGCGAAGTCACTGGAAGTGGTTGGTTTGAGCCAGAGTTCGCCAAGTCACATTAATCATACAACACACAAGGGGTTGTACACCACCTTGTTCTTGGGATTCCATTCCATCCTCTTCTTTCCATCCTTCTCTCCATTGTTCACCTCATTGCCGGTTGTATCATGAGTGTATATATTTTGGTTGATGCATTGTTTTCTTTTTGGTAAATTCTAGTGGTTAAGACTTTAACTCTTGTTCCAATGGACATTCCCAGAGCCTACGGACTCTTTGAATGTGGGTTTGTCAAGGCAATAAAGGGCATGAGCCTGCTTTGGGGAGGACCCACTAACATTCCTATTTGGAACCTTAGTTAACTTCTTTTCCTTAACATTTTGCAATTAATTTTACTTTTGTTCATTACCATTGTGACATCCACTTGACTGATGCCATAGTTGTCCCTTTTTACCTATCTTTCTTACTCCTTTTCTTTCTCCCTTCTAATGCTATTGGAGGTTCGCGATTAGTCATGGGGCTACGGGGCCTACTTTTTCAATTTTTCTCCTATGCCCTGGATTTTTTTCATTTTTCTCCTTAACCCCTACACCTTCGGTAGTCATCATCTACATCTACATCTTCCCAGATCCATATTAGCCATACCACAACCTAGCCAATGAACCTAAACCAAAGCAAGGTATTATTTACTTAATGATTCAATTACCCTTGCTAATATATGATTGTGTTGTGTGTGCAAGTGGCAATCATACAACAACAAAATGGATCTGGAGCAAACACTTGGAATGGGCAGTGCTTAAGCAGCTATGCAAGGAGTAGAACGGATAATGCGATTACAGATGGACAATGGAAGGCGCAATCTAGGCATTGGCAGCAGCAAGACTCTTCTCTCTTCTTCTCTTCTATTCTCTCTCCTCTTTTTTCTCAGCTACCAAATGTGGCCTGATGTCATTGTAATAAGGTGTTCACCCTTGTTGTCATGAACACCAGTTGTGTCAAGTCTTGTAATAAGGATCCATTCACATGTTACCCCATTAGTTCCATTCCCCTCAATAATCCCATACCTACCTGATATCATTACAAGGAACTCGAGGACGAGTTTTCATTCAGTCATGGGGGTATGATGAGATGCGATATGCACTGAGCTTCGATATCGTGTACGCGATATTGCGTCGTCCCCTGCGATATCACGTACGCGATATCGCGGTCCGCTGCCATATATATAAATAAGTGGTGGCACTCCATTCATTTCCCAATCCTGGCTAGAAGTAGCGAAGCTCTGGCAGTTTGAACACTCCAGAGTTAGATTAATTTCCCATGTGCCCGCAGTAGGAGTCCTAGAGTGAACGGCTCTTTATTCAAGCAACTTTGTAACCTGAACACAAGTTTTGTACGGCAATAAAGACGAACTTGATTGGATAAACCTTACGGTACATGGTTTTATTTTATTTTTATTTATTTCTTTCCTAGTGCGCACGAGTACAACTTGATTACGAGCATCTACGGATGTGTATGGCTAATCAAGGAATCGGCTGCTTATCACACTTAGGCTAAATAGGCACCTTAGTACGACCACTTCGAGCACTTGCACTATGTGTGGTGATCCCAGTAATGATTAGCATTTGGTAGCCACAGTTGCATAGTTCAGGGTGTGTCCGGTAAGTGGGAATGGATGCTGACGCTAGTTAATTTAGACTTAGGACATTAGCTAGAGTTAGTTAGTTTCTCAACCCTTTCCTTCATAGCTTAGGAGATAAACTGAAAAATACCAAAAAATCATATACCTCAGACTTGCTTAACCATACATCGTGACACATACAAGCAAGCCTGGGAAGACAACGAACGATTAACCCCAAGTGTTTCTTGTGGCGTTAAGGTATTTAGTCTGCGGAGTTCGACCGGATTGCGCGTACACGCTCGTATTCGTATGGTTGAGTGTAGGGGTACCTCGCCACTCATTAGTCATGAAGGGAAAATGGTTCACTAACCCCTTATTCTTGCTAAATCAAAAGGATGATGATGGAGGGAACATGCATATTCTAAACCTCTTAACTCTAGTGAAGGGGAGTCAAACCCAAATCCTAAATTAGTAATCAACAGTCTGAGTTTTGTTAACAAGAAGTCCTATGGTCGTGAAAGGAAGTCGAAGTGGGAACTTGAACAAGCATAATGATGATCACTCCAATAATATTGGTTGTGACAAGTAGAAAGAAAGTGATAGACATCATAGTGATGGAAATCCTCCTCCCTCTTCACCCTCTTCATCTGGATTAGCTTCCTCCAAATATGAAAAGAACTATAAGTGGTAGGACAACAATGATAATTGCAAAGACTACCATGAATGAAGGGATGATAGAGAACATCATAGGCATCATCAAGATCATGATGATGAACCTCTACTAGCCACTCAAAGTATGCTCAACATCATAGAGGTAGTCAAAATTTCTACCATGCATGTGAAAGATAGCCAAATTAAATAGCCAGACATAAACAAGATTTCTAGATTTGAGGGAGGATATAACTTAGATCCTCAAATGCATCTGCAAGCCTTTCACGATGCCTATGCATTATAAAATATTGAAAATGATTAGAAAAAGCTCAAGATGTTCCCTAGAACACTCATCAAGGAAGCAAAAAGCTGGCACCAATCTCTGGAACTAGAATTAATTTGTTGATGGAGTACAATGCTAAAACTATTTAATGACAAGTATTAGACCTACTCAAGAGTGTTAAACCTACAAAGGAAAATCCAAGGATGGAAATAAAAAATACATAAACCCTTGGATGATGCCATGGGTAGATATTATTCATTATTACACCAATGCCCTGGCCATGGTTACTCTTAGAGAAAACAACTTAGCCACTTCATAGATGGGCTTTGCTTAGGAACATGGAGACCCTTGGGTTCTATGCCCAAGGAAGACTATTAAAATTAATAGCCCATTAGATACAAAGGCTAATTGAGCAAGTAGAAAAAGAAGAAGAAGATTTTAGAAAATGTGAAAGTGTAGAAGAATATAATAGGGATACTTCCATTAGAAAGAAGGAGATCTACTTTTGTGATAGCGAAGAGGAGTCACCTCTTAATGAGGTGGTGTAAAGAAAGACCTTGCTAATCCAAAAATCTATGTCTAAAATTTCATCTAAGATAGATAAAATGTGGGATTTTTTGGATAAAAAATTCCAAATTTCTCTAAAAATTGTAGAAGAATCAAGCGGCAAGAATCTAAACATGCCTACCAAAGGGGCAAGGGAAAATTTTCTGCAGTAGAAGAAGTTGTGGAGGCTAAATTAGATGATGATGGTGGGTGTGACATCTACCACTATGAACATTCTAAGGGATGTTTCCCTATTGTGTCATAGTTACAGGAATTTGGGGTGTATGCTTGGAATCCACGACTATCAAAAAGATAAACACCTAGAGGATTACCCTATCCTCAAGGTAATCCCAAGTAGTTTTGCTAGCAACAACCTTATTATCCAAGTGGAACTTCACGAAAACCATATGAGTAGTATCAACAATGGTAATAACCACTATCATGGGGGATGTCACCACCATGGTATTAGTACCCTTATAGGTAACTAGATCCATATGGGTACTATGTTCAACAAGTCCTATTTGTATGTGACTCTTCCAATCACATTTCTCCTTTCCAGCATCATTACCACCCTCATGAATTCCATTGAACTCATTCTCAAACTCCTAGGGGGAATCCCATATTCCATCCATACCCTTCTCATGTGCCTACACTTATTCCTCTACCCTCAACACATTTATTGCTTGCTTCATCCATGTAGGGTGAGCTTCTAGCTTAGCCCCAATAACATAATGCTATAAGGGCTATTAATCCATGACTAGTTGATCAACCAAGTTGTTTAGAACCTACATCTTGCAAACAACCATTCTTCCAACCTAATAGCCCTCCTAAGCCCTCACAAACTCATGTGGCTGGTCATCCTACACCTTCCTCATCCTCTACAAGTCATCAAATTGAGAGCCCTTCAAACAAAATTCCTTCCATGATCCTCACTATTATGTTAAATCATGCCATATCTAACTAGTTTTGGGCTGGAAACCTTCCCAAGAAATTAGCTAATCTTGGAAGTCCCATTATCTATTTATAGATTTTTGGAATTAACCATGAAAAGCTCTTTTGGATTTAGGTTCCAATGTTAATATGATTTCTTATAAGATGTATACTACCTGAAACTTGCTAACTTTTAAGAAGAGCAATATCAGATGAGAATTGGCAAATTAGCCCATCACTATTTCATTGGAACTAGTAGAAGATATTGTGACCACTGCCTATGGGTGGTCTTATCCTACCAATTTGCTAGTGATCAAAGTTGAGAACTACAAGGATGATTTTCTAATCATTATGGAATGTGGTTAGGTGCTGTTGAATCAGGAATGGAAATCAAAGATCTTTCCCTAGAAATTTACAAGGAAAATGCATTCAGAAAGATCAAGAAGAAATGAGTTCCATGCACTATGTATAGCAATATAGGGTGCAACTACATGCAAAAACTCTTGTTTGTGAAAAGAGAATCCATTCTTGCATGGAAGCAATGTGAAAATGAGGCAAATATTCAAAGGTGCATGTATGCAGTAGTGATAAAACAAGAGGATACCCAATGGTCAACATCTAGTTTTGAGAGCAGCATAATTTGCATGAAAACAATTAAGAGCCTAACATGCACTTATGTCATAGGCATGGATGAACTAGAGCAAGTTCATGTACAACTCTTTGATGAAAAAAATAATGATACCTATTGGGGAGAGTTGGAAATCCCTAAAAATTTTAAATAAGAGCCCTTAGAGTTAAAAGCTCTAACTACTGGCTTGGAATATGCATTTTTTAAAAATGGAAAGCCAGTTATAATCAATGCTAAACTTTCTCCTAAACAAAAAGAGAAACTATTAAAAGTGGTTAACAGATGGCCAATAGCCTTTGCTTGGAAATATCCTAAACTCACTTGAATTGATCCAAAAATATGCTAGCACCATATGTATACTGATCTAGCCATGAAGCCAAGGAAGTACTCATAATAGTGGTTAAACCCCAAATTAAAGCAAATCATCAAGGAGGATATAGAACAAATCTTCAAGGTGGGGTTCATCTATCTTATTTCAAATAGTGAGTGGGTCAAACTACTCCTGATTGTACTAAAAAAATTGGCAACTAGTGGGTTTGTATTGATTTCAGGCTGTTGAACATGGCAACATTCAAAGATCATTTTCTATTGCCATTTGTTAATAAAGTATTGGATACCATTTTTAAACATTTCTATTATAGTTTTCTAGATGGTTATAGTGGCTATAAAAAAGTTTAGATTGCACTAGAGGATCAAGCCAAAACTATATTCATGAGTCCTAGGGGCACTTTTGCATATTAGAAGATGCCTTTTGTCTATGTAATGCTCTTGCCACATTTCAACACTAGGTCTTAAGCATCTTTTGGTAACAAATTCGTAGTGGGATGGAATTCTTCATGGATGACTTGTCCACTTATAGTGCTACATTTGAGCAATCCTTGAAATACTGTAAGCAAGTATTAAAAAGATGTGTGGAGACAAACCTATGACTCAGTTAGAAAAATAGCCATCTAATAATCAAACAGGGCATAGTCTAAGTAGGGATCAAGGTAGATCTTGAAAAGGTAAGGGTCATCCAAGGCATAACCCGTCAATAGAAAATAGTTAAAGATGTTTGGTCATTCCTTGGACACATTGGTCACTATAGGCAATTTATAAAGAATTTTTTTAAGATCACAAAACCATTGGTTGAGCTAACAAAGAAATATGATCCATTTGTTGGACCAAGGAATGTGAAAGTGCATTCCAATAGCTAAAGGAGAGACTCATAGAAACTCCAATTCTACTAGCACCATATTTTTTCATATCATGACAAATGCATCAAATTATTCCTTGGGAGATGTGCTGATGTAGTTGGATGATCAAAAAAATCTATATTACATCCACTACATAAGCCAAAGCATTATGAGTGTATAGCTCAATTATGCCACAATGGAGAAAGAATTGATGTGAGTGGTGTATGATTTGGAAAAGTTTACGTACTATGTGATTAGGTACAAAGTGTTTGTACACATTGATCATAGTGCCATTTTCTTCTTGATGAATAAGTCAATGGTGAGCACCCGTATCATATAGTGGTTGGTGATCTTGTAGGAATTTGATCTTACGATGGTAGATCAAAAGGGGACTGAGAATGTGATCATCCACCATCTCTCTTGGTTAATATGAGATAACAAAAAGGAGGAGAGCTCACTCTGTAATCAATTTCTTGATGAGCTTCTCTTTGCTAGAGAAATTAATGATCAAGTGCCCATAGAACCAAAATGGTATGATGACATCTTCACTTATCTTATTACTTAGGAGATGCCACAAGATCTAGATCATAGGAAGAAAAAATAGTTTCTTTATTAGGCCAAGAATTTCATGGACATTAATGGACACCTTTATAAGGTATGCGTTGATGGCCTAGTTCATTGGTATGTCCCTGATACTAATCAACTACACATTCTCCAAGATGCTTACGAGGGTCCTTGCAGATACCACTATGTAGGGAGATGCATGACTATTAAAATCTTGATGGTATGATACAATTGGCTAATAATATTCAAGATGCCCATAAATTTATTTGATCTTGTGGACACTATCAATAAGATGGTGGGATGATTTCACAAATGAAGGGACCTCAATAGTAGATCCAACCACTGGAACCCTTCGACATATGGGGCATAGACTTCATGGGTTTTATCAGACTCATGTCCAATAAAAAGGCATTCATTATCATCACTATTAACTACTATACTAAATGGGTAGAAGTAGCAGTTGTTGTCGACTATACATCATTCATTGCTGCTTGATTTTTTAAACAACACATTGTAAATAGGTTTGGGATGCCACGTGTACTAATTTCTGAAAATGAAACCCATTTCACAAGTATTACATTTCATAAGCTCATGTAATGGTTAGGAGTTGAACATAAATTAACAACACCCTACCATTCCCAAGCCAATGGTGAAGCAAAGATTACTAATAGGAAGATTACAAAGATCTTAACAAGAAACTATTAGCAAATATAGAAGAGACTAGAGCATAAAACTCTATGATTTCCTCTAGTCCTACCACTCAACATGGAAACTCCCTACAGGCTACTTTACCTAAGAGCTAGTGTATAGAAAACTACCAATATTTCTTATTCAATCCAAGCTTCGTACACTTTCAACATCCTATCACCTAGATCTTGACCTGAGTTTATCACAAAGAGAATGATTGATCAACCTTAATGTACTAGATGAAAATTGATTAGTAGCCCTATCCTTGAATGAACTACACAAGGCATTTAGCAAGCAATGACACAACCTAAGAATAAGGAAATTAAAATTTTAACCTAGAGATAAGGTCCTTTGTTAGAACCCCACACATGTTCCATAATGAAAAAAATTTCAAACATTATGGAAAGGTCCTCATATAATTGACAAAAAAGTTTTCTTTTGGGGCCATGTTAATTTACAAACCTAAGAGCTCGAACAAAAAATAGGTGGTCAACATTCCACAAATAAAACCTTTCCATGAGCCCAAGAAAGCTAGTGCAACAAATATCTCATTGGATGGACAACCTTGGTCAATCTTTTAGATCTCCTCCTTCCAACTTAGTCATGGGGGAGATGGCCATCTGTGCTAACCATGTACATGTCTCCCTAGTCTTTCTATTTTTTTACACATTTTTGTTTTACACTTTGTTTATGTTACATCTTTTTGTTTTATACCTTTTCCTATTTTACACCATTTTTAGTTTTACATCATCATTGGTATGTTTGATTTTTCTTGAATATTTTACACTTTCTTGTATAATTTTCTTTGTTTTAGGTGTGATTTTATAAATTTTTGCTAATAAAATGCTTTGTGCCAATATTTTACAGTGGTGCTATAACAATTGTTAATGGTGGTTTGTACTTATTATTTTTGATTATTAGTGTCTAGTACCAATAACTAAGACATGGTTTCTTTTTTATGAAATAGGCAGTGAGTCCATGACATCCATCCATCTACAAACTCTATGGTTTTCCTTATTTTGGATGTATGAGATCCCTTTTCATTAAGTAAACCTTTAATGAACTTGTGACCTTGGTAGTTTCTAGAATTGGAAAGGATTCAAGGGTTTAAATAGGATGTAACTTTAAGGGGACTAAATAGTCTTTGTATCCTTCTACTTGGGTGCATGAGTGTTTTCATGGATTTCTTACTGTTTCGTGTCGACCAATAACAAGAAGTTGAATAAGTATTTTCATGACGTTGTTTCCATCTAAAATAAAAAGGAAAAAAACACACACACAAACACACACATAAAAGAACATTAAAAGAATTAGAAAAAAAAAACATGGTGAAAAAAATGAAATGATGATGGGAATTCAAAGCACACCCGTTAGTTAGAATAATGGGCTACAAGCATTGGTTATGGAACTAGAAATACATGTTACCCATGCCTAAAGATCCCCTATAACTAAGGCTCTTTCTCACTTTCTACTTCTCTTTTCTTATCTATAAGAAATGGTGATTGATATGTGGAAGCACTCTTGTGTCTTAAGGGTGTAAACCAATCTTAGAGTGGTGATGCAAAGTCACTAAACGTGGTTGGTTTTGGTCGAGACCAAGGATAAATTTTATCAAGTCACTTAACCATAAAATTTACAAAGGACTTCATGTGACCTTTATTGGGAACTCCATTCCACTTTCTCTTTCATCCATCCATCTATGCTTTCCATGACTGACCTCGCTACTAGTATCCATGTTCTTATTTGATGTCTTAGTTTGATGTGCCTGAATTCTTAGGTAGATTCTTCAAGGTTTTGGTCCTTAACTTTCATAAGCCTTAATGACCTATGGGGCCCATGGACTTCTTAGGTTGAGGTTATGCAAGGGAAAAAAGGGCATGTGCCTGTTATGGGGAAGACCCACTTGCATATCTCTTGGTTGGGTTAGTGAAGTACCTCATCCTTAGACATCCTTGCAATCTAAACCTTTGTGCACCCCATCTAATGCATCCAACTATGTGCTCCTTAAGGAAATTTCTTTAATGAACACATTCTCCAGCTAATTTTTTAATTTTTGAGATTTTCACAATCCTCTTCTATGATTCCATTAAGTTATTAAGATTTGGGGAACTCCATAGACCCCACTTTCATTAGAAAAATCTATGTATTTTTATCCAAGTTGAAAACATTTTGTTTACATCCTTCGTAAACAAGTATCCGTTAGTGGACTGCTTATGTATATGAGACCCCATTGACACAACATAAAAATAGTAGATATATACATGTCCACACTTCAAATTTTTCACATCTCATTTCAAACGCTAGAGAAGTTTTTGTTGTTTTTAAAGCCTGGAACCTTCTAGAAGCCATATCTTCCTAACCATTTGTTCAAATCACTTTGTTCTTCAACCTTGTAGCTACTAGAGGTAAGTTCTTAGTTGTGGAAACCACAAACCTAAAGTTTTTGATTGAAAATTTTTCTAAATATTTCTAACTCTCACAAAGGTTTAACAAAGAAATTAACATAAAAACATTAAATTACAAAAGTTAAATCATTCCAACTAAGTTTGATAACACTTTAAACTTAAAAATTAAAAAATAATAATAAAATAGCTAATCTACCATGGTACAACCTTAGCCTAAGTGTAACTAACTAATGAGACAAGATATTAAACATTATAAGTTACACATTATATATACTAATCCTTGGATGTGTTGTGACCACAGATGGCACCAAAGGGGAAGCACACATAGGAAGGAGGACCATCATAGCCATAGGACAAATGACCACAAATGAAAAGGGGTCAAGAATAGCCCCAAGAAGAACAAGAAACAAACGATGCTACAGGACCTCTTAGGGAGGAGCTTAAAGTGGAATCTATTTGTCAGATTCTAGAATAAGTAGCAGTGATAGAGCAATTCCACTAGGATGAGCTACTAAGTCAACCATAAAACCTTGAGGTGAACTTGATAGAAGCCTACCTCAAGCAAATCAAATCAAAGGACATTTGGAAAATGGTGCTTCAAGAGTTGAATTTTGGCTCTTTCTTGGAGTAAGCATCTCAAGAACTACAAGATCAACTGAAGACCTCTTCCATGTGTTCCATCATCACTTCCAGCGTGGAGTGGTACATGGGAGAGATGTTATTATTCTAGAATAATAGGAAACTTAGTTCAATAGTTAAGATCAAGAACATTTTAGAGTCCTACTTGGTGCAGGCCATTTCAAAGGCACATGGGTTGCCAAAAAATAGGGTGAATCTCCTTGAGATTCCAATACAAACATACCTTGGCATCAAGAAAGAATGGATACAATAGTGTTATGGCATCAATTATAAGAAGTTCGATGTGCTTACACTAGCAGAGAGAATATACTACAAGATTAAGGCCTTTCACTACAATCTATCGGTGAGGCTAAGGAAGATCACTGCCTTCTCTACCCATGCATGTTCCACTCTAAGAAATAAATTCCTTATCAACCTTTCACAACTAATCTATATAAAGATAGAAAAGTGCTTTAAGGAGAACAAATGTGGAAGGAAGGCACTTTCATTTTCATGTCTCATCAGAAAACTATGTCTAAGAGGAGGAATAACCCACTATACAAAAGACGATGTCCAATGTGCTCCATCTGCTAACTAGATGTAGATGATGAAGGAAAAAGTCCTTGAAAAAGTCATTCAAGAAGAGGAGAAACAACAACCACCTCCACCACCCACTTAGAAAATAGTGTCAGACATTGCTATAACATAACTACAATCTAGTTGGAATTGCTAGATGCAAGGAGCAAGAACATAATTTACTTGAAACAACCAAAGAGCTAAATGAATGCTTGGCTATAGAGGTTGTTGAACTAAGAGCCCAGATTACGGATCCTACATTTCTTAACCTAGCATTGAAAAAGGATGAAGCTCTTAAAAAACTACACACAAGATTGAAAGGGGTTGAGGGTGCCATAGAGACAGCTGTGTTTCATCAATCCTTGGTAGAGGCCACTCAGCATAAAATTCAAAAGGCCTTGAATCAGAGCCACAAGGATAATGTATAATTAACAGTAGAGAATCATCACCTGTGGAATGTTGATGTGCAAAAATAATAGATGTAGATTTCATCCATCAAGAATAAGACCAGCTAGCTAAAGTAAACATTAAGCTAAGGAGATTGATATCATAAAATAGAAACCTCTCCATGGAGGAGGTTCATGCTCTTCACCATAAAGACTACAATCAAAGTTGCCACCTAGAAATCGAAGGCTCCCAAATTTGAGAGAGTCAAAAATCACTATAAAGATTAGGTAGGTCTATAGAAAGAAGTTAATGAAAAGCACATATAGTTGATGAAGGAAAATGAGACCCTTTAGCAACTCTAGCAAGGAAGAGAGATATGGTAACATATTATTGATAGGATAGATGCCTGCAATAAGGTAAAGATCCACATCAAAGAGTTGTAGATTGAGGAGATGACAGAATACATAGATCTTGTTGTGGTGACCAAAAACATTAACAGCTGGAACATTGAGGAATCCACGGGTGCACATTTTTAACCCTAAGTCAATGTGAGTGCCTACTGGAGGTAAATATGGGGTGTCCTAAATAGTCTTGTTGATTGAATAGGGACTTACCAAATGCAATCGGGGTGCTAGATATAATCGAGGTGTAGCATGGTTAGATGTAATGCTGATGCGAAATGATGCTAAGTATCAGGCAATGTCAATGGTGTTAGCAAGGGTGAGTGTAGTTAAGGGGTTTTAGTGAAAAATTTTGGTGTCGATGTGTAGGGACCATTTCCCAAGTGTGGTTATGCAATAATATGATAGAAAATGCAAGTAAAATGCTAGAAAATGTAAGTAAATTGCAAAAAATGCAAAGGATGGAAGAGAGAAAGTGAAAGACCACCCCAAATGGGGTTGCACACAGTTAACTTCAGAAGGGGTGAGAAGGTACACAGTGTACATTAGGTGTAGTGGATAGTATAGTCATAGTCTTGAGAGTGTTTGGCCCAAAAGATTGATGATTTGCCATGGTGTTTATGCATGCCAGGTTGGCTGTCGTGGTGTGTAATGGACTATGGTATTTGTGGTAGCATGCAAATTTTCCTCTCTCTAGCTCGCTAGGATACCTTGGTTTTTTGTCCATCCTAAATGCCAAAATGCCAACTTCGCAAACTTGCCAACCCAAATTTTTTTGCCAACCATTCAAATTTAGTCAACCCTAAAAATGTAAAGGGCTACGTTTAGCTTGAAATGTAGAGAGACTATTGCATGGTGGAGGGGATGGTTGGGACAACACTATCACCCAACTACACTCTCCAGTAAGGATAGTGATGTTGTTCTCTACTATTCTCTATCGAACTTTGCGAACCTGAGAGATTGTGACTATGCTACCAACTGCATGTACGTGTGTTGAGAGGACAATAATGTATTTGAAAAAATGAAACTTTGAAGACTATGCTCTAGGACTATGCTCTCCATTGGGGAAGATCATAGTTACAATTTGGGAAAAAGAAGGGAATACAAAAAAAATGCATTTTGCTAACTACACTTGCTGGAGGTGAATTGGAGCTGAGCTAAGTGACACTGCTACATTGTGGAGGTTTTTGGAGGGTATTCTGGCTAACTATGCTTGACTACACTTTGGATTGCGGGAGAGTGTAGTTGCATACTTAGAAAACATTTTGCAAAAAATGGCCCTGTGCTATCTGCGCTCTTTATGGAAGGCTAACTATGCTCCCAACTAGGGGTGAGCATAGTCTTAGCACTTGTCAAAACTTACAAAAGCTAGCTTCTAGTTTACTATGCTTGACTATGCTCTGGGGCAATGAAAAGCATAGTCTCGACACTTTGGGGCAGTGGAGAGTGTAGCCATAGAACTTAGAAAAGTTTGCGCTTAGGATGTTGAAGTCCAAATTTGATGGTTTTTCATTGGTCCCTCTTTATTGATGTGGCCCAAGAGATGTCAATAAAGAATTAACAAACACCATAGTAGGCCTATCATCAACATCACTTGTTAGTACCTTATTGGATTTCGTTGCACTATGCTCAAGAGTGCTATGGGTAGTGGTATGCTAAGAGTAAAAGATGTAGGTAATGTGCTAGGGATAAAAGGGAAGATGATGTGCAAACAAGATGTCATGATGCCAGATGCAGAGTCAACATAGCTGATGATGACCATGGCACTAGAGTGGCTGATATTGACCTCTCATCAGAGTGCTTATGAGAGTCAAAGTGGATTTAGCATTGGATCGATTGCAAATTTGAAACACTATTGTTTTGCTTGGGGACATGATTTCTCCTATTTTTTTTTGCTTTTTCTTTTTTATTATACGGAAAACCTACTTTGGGTTCTACACTTTGCTAAATGCTGACTACGAGGTACTTTCCATCAAGTGGGCTACATGCCACCAGATGGGATTTTCTTTGATGTTTACGAAACCACTTTGCATCTGTAGGACAAGTGTTTCCTCCTTAAGATGACTTGTGTTACATCCACTTGGGCTTTGACTAGCCAATAGAGGCTCCCCACAAGATGACTTGTGTTACATCTACCTTGGGTTCTATGGTTTGACTTGAAGAAGATGCCATATAGTTAGAGCACATGAGCATTAGAGGGGTTTGCAATCTTGACTATGTGGGGAATGCAAGAGTATTAGAACATAAGGATGGATGTAGGTATGCTATAATAGGGTAGTAGGGATGTGCACTATTAAGAGTCTTAGCTAGTCCAATCATGCACATCAAAGTAATGCGATGACTTGCTGCTACAATGATATGCGTCTCTGCATGACCACCTTATGCTTCATCCTACAAAGACAACTCCAAGAAGACAAGAAAAACACACAACACAAAATGAAAATAAAATGCCAAGGGGCAAAATGGCTTCTAGTGTTTCAAAGGCTAGTCCAGTGTAGGGACTCCACCCTAAGACTACAGTATCCCTACCTACGTGATGTAGAGAAGAGAAGGGGAGGGGCAGGGGGAGTTAGAGTTATGCTCGCTTGCTTTCCTGTAGAATTATGCATCACTAATTGCAAACCCAGTTTAAGGTCTTGGTAGACCATACCTCCACTAGTTTAAGGTCCTAGCAGATCATGGTATGCTAGTTTATAATCCTAGCAGACTGCTATGTGCCTATTTATCATCATAGTGGATGAATGTTGTGCTAGTTTAACGTCATAGAGAATGATTGTTGTGTCAGTTTAGTGTCATAGCGGATGATTGTTGTACCAATTTAGTGTCATAATAGATGAATGTTATGATAGTTTAGTGTCATAACAGATGATTTCTATGTTAGTTAAGCATCATAGAAAATGATTACTATGCCAATTTAGCATCATAGTGAATGATTACTATGCTAGTTTAGCATCATAGTGGACAATTGCTATGCTAGTTTAGCATCATAGTAGATGATTGCTATGCCAATTTAGTATCATAGTAGACATGTGCTACTATGCTATTTTAATGTCATAGTGGATAAATGCTTACCTTGCTTTGTTGATGTGTGTTGCTGTATGTTAATCATAGTACAACCTCAAGTATGAATGGTTCACTAGATTGGCAAACTCATTTCCATCTTGATCAGCAAGCTTAAATGCTCCATTTTTGTAGGCCTTAGTGACCAAGAAAGGCCCTTCCTAGTTGGTTGAGAATTTATTTGTGAGTTTGAAAATGCCCTTGAGGACTAGGTTCCCTTTCTTGATCAGGTGCTAATGCTAGTTGTCATGGTGCTTTTGCTATTGCTTTTCTTGGTACTATTCAATATGATCAAGCATCTGCATGCACTCCTCCTCTATTGAGTCAATGTTTATGATTCTCAACTCATTGTTCTGATCCTCATTGATAAAGTTCAAGAGGATCACTCAGAGTGATGGAACCTATAATTCAAGAGGTAAAATTGCTTCATATCTATAAATAAGGTTGTAAGGCATCTTACTTGTTGCAATTCAATGTGTTGTGCAGTAGGCCTAGAGTGCATAGACTAGTTGCTCATGCAATTGCCATTTGTTGTTGCGTAGAAATTTTTTTGAGAAGGTTGATGATGACTTTGTTAGTGGCCTTCACTTGGCCATTTTCTTGGGGGAAGTAAGATGATGAAAAGGAATGTTTGATGCTAAAGGACTCATAAAAGGCTTTGGTTTCGATACTACTAAATTACAACCTGTTGTCTATTACTATGGTCATGGGTAAGAAAAAATGGATCACTATGTTATCTAGCATGAATTTGCAAACCTATTGTGATGTTGTCTTCCTAAGGGGAATAGCGTCAACCCACTTGGTAAAATACTCAATTGTAGTTGTTATGAAGCTATGCCCTTTGGAGGACTTAGGTGTTATGGGTAAAATGATGTCTTAGTCCCAATGATGGAATAGCCATGTGATTTGTGTTGTGTGTAATTCAGTTGGTGGCACATGCATTAGGTTTTCATGCCATTGACAGATGTTACATATTTTACCTTCAAGATGCAATCACATTCCATGTAAGGAAAATAATAGCCTAGCTATCTAATTTTTGTTGCCATTGCCCTGGGTGCTATGTGGCCTCTGCATAGTCCCTTGTGGACTTACTCAACAATTGTTTACACTTCACCATTGCTTATGTAGGTTAGTAGTATGCCATCGTAGAATTTACGACATAACGTGTTATCACCCATGATCACATACTACCACGAATGTTTACATACTGCAGCTTTTTGGGTAGTAGTTAAATGTTGTAGAGGTTCACCCTATAGAAGGTATTCCTTGATATTATCATACCACTCTCCTATGTAGGTTGTGCTTACTATGGCTATGGATGCAATGTTGATGATTTTCATGATAGGCACGGTGCAATCTACCACTGAGGTGGGCAATGCATGGAACATGTCAGGTGCGATGTTAAGGGATAATGTTGCTAGTGTGTTAGCTACACCATTGTCATTTCAAGGGATGTGTTAGACATTGGTAGTTGCAAAGTGTTGAAGTAAGTGCCTTGCTAGGTCACAGTAAGGCTGTAAATGTTGGGCCTTGTAGGTGTAAACCTTTATTACCTGGTTGATCACTAATTATGAGTCACCTTGGATCCCTATGTGTTGGATTCCTACATCGCATGCTGCAAGGATACCTTAGAGGAGATCCTCGTACTTCGTCATGTTGTTACTACAAGGGAATGTAAAATGATATGTAAAGGGTCGAATCTCCCTAGAGGGAAATGTGATAATGGCAGTGGTGCTATCCCCTTGGGAGGTTGAAGCTCTATCAAAATGTAGGAGTGCCTCATAGTTGTTAAGCACTTGGACTAATTCTACTAACATGCTCATCTGGGTGAAGCTGTAAGTTGTGTAGCTATAGCTTGACCTTTTGTTGAGGATTATGCAATGTAATGTAGGTTAAACTTTGCAGTTATTACTTTTCATCACGTGATACAACTACTTTCATAGATGTTCATTATTATTGCTTGGAGTACATTTTTTTTTGCAAATGATGTTGACTTGACTATAGAAAAGGTAATGCCTCCACTTCTGCAGTGAGAAGACTAAGGAAAGACAATGCTTTTTCACATTATTATATTTCACTTCATGGGCAACTAATGCATGGCTCAAGTAGTAAATTGAGACCTCAGTGCCATCATCTTACTTTTGGAAAAGTAGAGAAGTAATGAAAGTGTCACAAGTGGTGAGGTAGATGTAAAACGTTTATCTCCTTGTGAAGGGTGAATCATAGGAAGTTGTGCCAACTCTTGCTTAAGGTTTTCAAATGCTTGTTGGCATTGAGCTGTCCACTTGAAGTCGGCTCCATTCTTGAGTAGATGTTGCATTAGCTGTAACTTATCAGTTAACCAGGTGATAAACCTATGTATGAATTGTAGTTTACCTTGCAATCCTCGTAGCTCCTTAAGGTTGGTCAAGGGTGCTATGTTGGTTATGGCCTTAACCTTATCGGGGTCTATGCATATTTCTACTTTGGATACTACAAAGTTGCTTTGGATTTGGCCCATTTTGATATCGAAAACACACTTCTTGGGGTTCAACCTAAGATAATGTTTTAAGAAACATTTAAGCACTAAGTCTAGATCATTTGCATGATTGTGGGCCACTTTGGACTTAATGTCAATATCGTCGACATAGTCATTGAGTAAACTTAGCATGTAATTGCTAAAGATATATGTCATTACGTGTTGATACATTGCTTCTACATTCTTAAGTTTAAAAGGCATTATGGTATAGAAAAACATACCCCACGGGGTCATGAAGGTTGTTCTAAGTTAGTGTTCAAGATTGATCCTAATCTAGTTATAGCCCAAGAACCCATCCATAAAGGATAATAAGGTGTGTCTAGTTGTGGTATCGACTAGTTGATCAATATTGGGCAATTGGAAGTCATCTTTGATGGTAACCTTGTTTAGGTCTCAGAAGTCTATGCAAATGCATATACTACCATTTTTCTTAGGCACAAAAATGATGTTGGAGACCTATCCTACATAGTCAATATCTTGAATGAAACTAGCTTTGTAGAGCTTCATGATTTCATCACGAAGTACCAACACCACCTCAAGTCTAACCTTACATGCTTTTTGTTTAACTAGTTTAATGTAAGGATTGAGGATGATATTGTGCTAGACTAGCTAAGGATCTAAGCCTAACATGTTCTCATATGACCATGTGAACGCCTTAATGTTATTGTTAAGCACCTTAATGATATCTTGGGTGTACTAAGGCTCTAGCAAAGAACTCAGTTTTAGCATTTGTGACTCACTGGTGGGTGTAGCCATAAGGATCTCAATGAGGGAATCCTCCATGATGTTTCCTACCTGTAGATCAAGATCCTTAACTAGATGGTTGGGATAGTCTAGTGGTACCTCTATAGATGCTATGTATTCTGTCTAGGTTATAGGCTCAAGGTCTAGGCAATGTGGGTTAGTGCATCGCTTGATATCACCATGAGGTCTTGTGAGGACAAGAGGTGAGAAAATTTGCTCTTGCATAGCCATGTTGTGTTCCCATAAAATGAATCATGAAAACGTCAAGAAACACCTAATTTAATGAAGTTAATAAGCACAAAGGAAGAGAAAGCAATGTGATGAAAATTTCCCTAAGTATGCATGCAAGTTGTTAAGGAAGGAAGGTAAACATGCTTGTGGTAGTTTTAGGCTTTGGCAAGCCATGTGCATGCTAGTTTTAGGTCTTAAAGGATCATAGATGTGTCAGACATGGCATCTTGGGGAGGACTGGCCATGCTTAGAAAGTGGAATTGGCTTATATGTTCAATAGGTAGCAAAAAATTAAAAATTTTGGCTAAATATGGGTGACTACGGTTTCACCCGACTATGCTCTCCATTGAGGCACTTGGTGTGGAGCATAGTCCTATGTTGGCGGGATATTAAATGACCTTAGGAGGGTATATCAATGCATTTAAATGTAGGTAAGTTGGCATTTTGGTATCTTCAAATGTAACCTTTAGAGCATAGTTTTGCCATTGCTACTACAAGTTGCCAGTGGAGAGTTTAGTTGGAATAATGATGTGCTGGAGTGAACGCTTGCACCTAGGACTAGAAAATGTTACTAAGGGGGAGAGAACATGAGGCTACCTATCACAAGAATGTGTGGAGGAGAGGTGATCATTAGTGTTGACCAGGTACCTTGAGTATGCTCTCCCATTTACTCATTTTTTATTTCATTTTTTGGTGTTGATGAGAGTTTGGAAGTGTAGTCATGTGTTGCACCTTGCCATGGTGCCCTACCATGGCAGTGGCCACTGCCATCATGTACCCTTGCAATGCAATGCAATGGTAGGAATAGTTTTGGACTCATGTGGTGGTTCTACATAGGGTTCTAGGGTTTTGTAAAGGAAAATGATGGATTTTTGGGTTTGTTAATGGCCATAGGGATGCCAAGGATTTTGATGCATTTTTTTCTTGAATAGAGGCATGTAGTGACTGAAAACATTGGTGACTAGAACAATCACACTGAGGGGTCCGTGGTCATGTTACATTCCTAACACTACCCCCATCTAAAGGGTTATTACTAGATAAGAAAATAGAGGTGGAGTGCCTGGAATAGTCTTGTCGATTGAACTAGGACTTACGGAGTGTTTTGACAAACAAGTGCTAGAGGATTTGCATAGTATTTTCGGTGGTACCAAGGTCGACTAAGCCTAAGCATAGTAGGTCTTTTCGATGTGCAAACAATGGTGCAAACATGAAAATGCATGAAAAATAGTGAAAAGATGCAAGTGTAATGCCAAATGCCAAAGAAAATGCTTTCAAATACAATGGAGTTTCAAAGAGGAAGAATGGAACCACCCCAAATGGGGAAGCATAGTAGTTGCAAAAGAGGGGTGAGGAGGAACATGGTGTATAGACAGGCATAGTAGGCAACGTAGTCATAGTATTTGTTGGTGTTCAGGCTATAAAACTAACATTTTCCATGAGGTATGAGCTAGCTAGGTTGTCCACCGTAGTGTCCTATAGGCTACAGTGTCCAAAGGTGGTATCTGAGAGTTTTGCCAAGGTGCTAAGTGTGTCTGAGTACAAGGGTGCTAGTGGTAAGATGCTCACTGCTGAATGGGAATGCCTATCAAGTGCTTTAGAATGCCAATTGCTAAATGCAAATGCCAACCCTTAAAATGTGAATCGTGAGGGTATTTATAGGGTTAGGATTGGCATGAAGTGCGAATTAGGTGCCATGTGGTAGAGGGGTAGGTGAGGCTATGTTGACCTTAGCTATGCTCCTACTAGAGCAAAATAGTGCCATGCTTTGATGTATCCCAATGAACCCCAAGACTATTAGACTATGAATACACTATCGAGACTGCATGTGCTAGAGTCCAAAAACAACAATGTACCTACAAAAAATGCAAAATAGTGCAATTTGGAGGCTATACTCCAAGACTATGCTCTCCCCTCTTTTGAGTGGGTCGAGTGTAGGTACAATTCTGGGAAAAATGGGGCATGCAAGAGAAATGTAAATCACTAATCTTGCTTACTAGAGGAGTGCTAGGGCTAAGATGAAGGCCTATGCTGAGCTTTGGAAGATTTTTGAGGTAATCTTGCATTGCTATGCTAGCTACGCTTTGGAGTGTAACCTAACAATTAGGAAAATTTTACAAAAATTGAAGTCCAGTGCTAGCTATGCTCTACAGAATGAAAAGAAAAGTGAGAGCATAACATTGAGACTTAGAAAAAATTTGCAAAACTTGTAGTCATCATCCAAGCTATGTTGGCTACACTCTGGAGCATAGAAGGAGGGGTAGCTTTAGGATTTAGGAAATTTTCCAAATGTCTCTTCCATGCTAAGCTAGCTTGATAGCTTCTAGCTTGACACTTTAGCAAAACTAGTTACTGAATATTCTTGCAATTTCTATTGGCACTTAGAAATTTTTTGCAAATCTAGTTCTATGCTTTGGAGCATAGTCCCAATAGTGGAAGCATGGGTGGAACACTTAGAACAAATTTTCCTCATGTTGATACTTAGATAAATTTGTAGTTGAGGTGCTATTGCCTAAATTTGGTGGTATTTCATTAGCCCCTCTTTGTTGATGTTTGGAGGGGTGGCCCAAGAGACATGAATAAAGAACCCGAGACACCACAGAAAACATGGCACCAACATCACTCTTTGGTACCTAATTGGATGACACTTCGCTAGGATCAAGAGTGCTAAGGAAAATGGTATGTTGGAGGTAATGGATGTAGGGAATTGGCTAGGGGTAGCAAGGGAATGAGATGTAAATGGTGTATCATGCTACAAGATGCAAAGTTAGCACAGCTAACCATGATCATGGCACCAAGGTGTCTTGTCACTGAAATGATGACCTCTCATCTAAATTTTTGTGAGAGAGTTATTGCCCATAGCACCAGAATGGATTACCCTTGACATGTTGGCCTCTCATCGAAGTGCTTATGAGAAGGCCATTACAAATTTAGGGTTGGATCGGTTGCTAAATTACAGCTTTGTTAGATTTTTTTTGGGGACATGTTTTTACCCCCCTCCCCCCCTTTACATTTTTTTCTTTGTGAAATGCTAGCTGCAAGATGCTTATCATTGAGTGGACTACATGCCACTCAATGGGCTTTGCTTAGAGATAATTGTGTCACATCTATAGGATAGGTGTTTCCTCCTTAGGATGAGTTGGGTCACATTTTCTTGGGCTTTGACTAGCCCACAAAGGCTTTCCATGGAATGAGTTATGTTATGTCCATCATGGGTTCTGTGGTTGATTGAAAGAATGGTGCCATGTGCATGGAAGAAGCTTGTAGTAAAGGTAGGAAAATGCAAGGTAAAGGGATAAATTTAGATAGGCTATAGAGAGGTAATGAGGATGTACACTCTTAAGTGGCTTGGAAAGTTTGACTAGGTGCATCAAAGTAATGTGGTGACTTGCTGTGGCAATGAGACACATCTATGAATGATCAGCTTTGGGGATTTGTTCTGCAAACACAATGCAGAGAAAATAAGAAAATAACCACACAACATGAGATAATAACAAGATGCTACTTGTGGGGGCACTGCAAATGCCATGAGTGCTAGACTAGTTCAAGAGCATGTAGTGCCAAAGCAAGAAGGCCAATCCAGGTGCTGGAGCTATAAGGTTGCAAAAGATTTAGTAGCCACACTAGAAGTAACTAGATGCACTTCCAAGCCTGAGCAATGGTAAGGGCTAGAGGATGGCAGTGCTATGGTTGGGCCATAGTACTACTAGGACTCCAATGGGTGGTGTTGATAGTGAGAGCTCCAACCAATAATGAAATAGCCAAGGTTGGCAAGGTTGTTGGCATGGACTAGGGGCAATATGACTGGTGATGGTGGCGATAGCTCTAGAAGGTCAGCAAAATTCCTAAGGGAATATCTAGAGGATTAGCAAAATGCCAAGGATAGTGACATTGAAAATGTTCCAGGGGTCTCTTTCTTGATGATGTGAACTCCATTTTGGAACTACAATGCCTTGCCCTACCTTACCCAAGAGGCATGGGTAGATGATGGAGGATCGAAAGTATTTGTGCTTGCTTGTCCGTAGAACTATGTGTGTTGAGCTATGCATGCTGAACTACAAACCGAGTTTCAAGTCCTAGTAGACCACATGCTATGCTAGTTTAAGGTCCTAGCAAACTGTGAACCCAGTTTAAGGTCCTGGTAGACTATGATGTGCTAGTTTAAGGTCCTAGTAGATCATGGTGCACTAGATTATAGTCCTAGTAGACTGTTATGTGGTAGTTTAACATTCTAGCAGATAGTGGATGTTGTGCCAATTTAATGTCATAGTGCAAGGATGAGCTATGCTAGTTTATAGTCATAGTAGACTATGTTGGGTGTGCTATTTTTAGTGTCATTGCTCAAGGATGATCTATGCTAATTTATAGTCATAGTAGACTATGTTGTGCTATTTTAACATCATAGCAGATGTGTTCTTACTTTGCTTTGTTGTTGATGTAGCATCGTGTACTAGGCATAGTACGGCTTTAGGTATGCATGGTTGATTAGATTGGCAAACTCATTGTCACCTAGATTAGCAAGCTTTAATGCTTTATTGTCATAGACCTTGGTGACCAAGAAAGGCCCTTCCTAGTTAGCTAAGAATTTATTCATGGGTTTGTGAATAGCCTTGAGGACTAAGTTCCCTTTCTTGACTGGGCATTAATGATGATTGTGTTGATGCTTTTGCCATTGCTCTTCCTGATACCACTCGATGTGGTCAAGCATTTGCATGTGCTCCTTCTCTATAGAATTGAGGTCAATGATTCTCAACTATTTATTTTGAGCCTTATTAATGAAGCTTGAGAGGATCATGTAGACTGATGGGACCTACAATTCAAGAGGCAAAATGACTTCAAACCCATACACAAGGCTATATGGAATTTTACTTGTTGCTATTCTTCATGTCGTGTGGTAGGCCCATAGTGCATAGACTAGTTGCTTATGCCATTGCTGTTTGTTGGTGCTAAGCATCTTGTTTAGAAGGTTGATGATGAATTTGTTTGTAGCCTCTGCTTGGCCATTTGCCTTCAGGTAGTATGGCATTGAAAAGGAATGCTTAATGCTAAGGTGTTCACAAAAGTCTTTGATTTCTACATTGCTAAACTGTGGCCCATTGTTTATGACTATAGTCATGGGTAGACCAAATTGGGTCACTATGTTGTTAAGAATGAATTTGCAAACTTGTTGCAATGTTATCTTCTTAAGGTGGGTAGCTTTAACCCATTTGGTAAAGTATTCAGTTGTAGTTATGATGAAGCTATGTCTTGCAGAAGAATTAGGAATGATGGATCCTATGATATCCAAACCCCAACATTGGAATGGCCATGTGATCTAGTTGGTGTGAAGTTCAATGGTTGGCACATGCATTAGATTGCCATGCCATTAACATGCATCACACATCTTGACATTGGAGATGCAATCATGTTCCATGTAAGGCCAATAGTAGCCTAAGCATTTGATTTTTGATGCCATTTCCCTAGGTACTATGTGGCCTCTACATAGTCCCTCATGGACTTGATCAACTAGTGTTTGTGCCTCATTTTTGCTAACACAAGTTAGTAGTATGTCATTGTAAGATTTGTGAAATAGTATGCTATCACCCATAATGACATACTGCCATGACCATTTTTGCACTGCATCCTTTTGGGCAGTGGTTAGATGTTGTGGAGGCTTACCCAGAAGGTATGACTTGATGTCATCATACCATTTTTGTGTGTGAGTCATGCTTTTTGTGGCTATGGATGAAATGTAGGTTGTTTGTGTGATAGGCTTGGTACAATCCATTACTAAGGTAGGAAAGGCATGAAACATGTTAGGTGCAATGCTCAAGGATAGTGTAGCTAATGCATCGACAATGACGTTCTCATTGTGGAAAATATGTTGGATATCTGTGGTTGCAAATTGTTTGAGCAAGTGATTTTTCAAGTCATAGTAAGGTTGTAAATGTTGTGCTTTGTAGGCGTAAACCCACTTCTAGATCTAGAGCTTTGACGAAGACCATGTACTCAAATGTTAACTAAGACATGACCTTAGATTGAATCCTAAGAAGTGTATCTTTGGTGTCAAAATGGGTCACATGCTAGGTTTCATAGTATCAAAAGTAGGCATATGCATAGACCCCAATAACGATAAGGCCATTATCAACTTAGCACCGTTGACTAACCTTAAGGAGCTATGTGGGTTACAAGGTAGACAACAATTCATTGACAAGTTTATCACAATGTTGACAAACAAGTTGCAGCCCATGCAACATTTTCTCAAAAAAGGAGCTCACTTTGAGTGGACATCTTAGTGCCAAGAGGCATTTAACAACCTTAAACAAGAGCTAGCTCAACTTCCAATAGTCTACCCTCCATAAGAAGATAAACCATTTTACATCTACCTTGCAACCTCCAACATGTCCATTGCCTCTTTCCTTTGCCAAAAGTGATACGATGGCTCAAAGGTCTTTATATACTACCGAAGCCATGCATTATTGGCCCATGAAGCAAAGTACAACAATGTGGAAAAGTACTACCTCACCTTAGTCTTTGCACATAAGAAGTGGAGGCACTATATTTTTCACAACCAAGTAAACATCATCTACAAAAGCAATGTACTCTAAGCAATCACCATAGATATTTACAAAAGTAGTAGGATTGCATGTTGGAAAGTAATAATCACAGATTTTAACTTGCACTACATAGCACAAGGATCAACTAAAGGTCAACCAATAGCCAAAAAACTCACAGCTTCACCAATAAATGATCAAGAAATGATAGATCTGGAATTTCTAAATGAGAATGTTAGTAGCATAAGCCAAGTGCTTACCAACTTTGAGGTAATTTTACACTTTGATGGTGCTTCAACCTCTCAAAGAGGTAGTGCCACAACCATGATGATATTTCCCTCTAGGGAGATCTGACCCTTCACTTATCACTTTTCATTTCCTTGCACTAACAATGTAGTGGAGTATGAAGGTCTCCCTAGAGGCATCTTAGTAGCTTGTGACCTAGAAATTCAAAACCTAGTGATCTGAGGTGATTTGCAATTAGTCATTATTCAAGTCATAGAGGTTTACGCCTACAAAGCACAACATTTACAACCTTACTATGATTTGGAAAATCACTTTCTCAAACAATTTGCAACCACAAATATCCAACATATTTTCCATAATGAGAACGTCATTGTCGATGCATTAGCTACACTATCCTTGAGCATTGCACCTAACATGTTTCATGCCTTTCCTACCTTAGTAATGGATTGTACCAAGCCTATCACACAAACAACCTACATTGCATCCATAGCCACAACAAGCATGACTCACACACAAAAATGGTATGATGACATCAAGTCATACCTTCTGGGTAAGCCTCCACAATATCTAACCACTACCCAAAAGGATGCAGTGTGAAAATGGTCATGGCAGTATGTCATTATGGGTGATAGCATACCATTTCACAGATCTTACAATGACATACTACTAACTTGTGTTAGCAACAATGAGGCACAAACACTAGTTGATCAAGTCCATGAGGGACTATGTAGAGGCCACATAGCACCTAGGGAAATGGCATGAAAAGTCAAATTCTTAGGCTACTATTGGCCTTACATGGAACATGATTGCATCTCCAATGTCAAGATGTGTGATGCATGTTAATGGCATGGAATTTCTTAGTCAAAGCTTCTAGATCTAGTTCTCATTTGACTAAGGATTTCCTCGTACTCTAATGGTCTAAGTCATCTACATGGTTGGGTGCCACCTTGGAATTAACTACTATGTCATCAATGTAGTCATTGAGAAAATTTAGCAAATAATTGCTGAAAATGTATGTCATGGCATGTTGCTAGGCTGCTCTTGCACTCTTTAGTCTAAAAGGCATTATTGTATAGCAAAATGTATGCTAAGGGATCATGAAGGTCATACTAATTTGGTGCTCGAAGTTGATTTGAATTTGGTTGAACTAGAGAACCCATTCATGAAAGAGAATAAGGCATGACCAGTAGTAATATTGACTAGTTCATCAATACTAGGCAATGAGAAATTATCTTTAATGGTTACCTTGTTCAAGTCCTAGAAGGCTATGCAAATGGGTATGCTTTTATTTTTCTTAGGTACAACCACAATGTTAGAGACCCATTCTATGTAGTCAATGGCTCAGATGAAACTAGCCTCGTAAAGCTTAGTGATGTCATCACAGACTACCAAGCCACCTCAGGCCTAACCTTGCAAGCTTTATGCTTAATTGGTTTTACGCGAGGATCAAGGATTATATTATGCTACACTATGTGAGGATCTAGGACTAGCATGTCTTTATAAGACCATGCAAATGCCTTAATATTGTCATTGAGTGTTTTAGCAATGTTTTGGATGTGTTGAGGCTCCAACAAGGAACTAAGTTTCAATGTTTTCACCTTGCCACTAGGTGTTGTTATAGGAACCTCAACGAGGAAATCCTTAGTGATGTCACCCACTTCTAGATCTAGAGCTTTGACTAGATGGTTAGGGCAATCTACCTGTGCCTCTATGAATGTTATATGTTCATGATAAGCTATGGGCTCAAGGTCTAGGCATTCGGGATCGATGTATGGCGTGAGATCACCATGAGGTCCAGTGAGGACCAAAGATGACTGAAGATGCTTGAATATGCTCATGTTGTAAATCTATTGAGTATCCTGTAAAACAACTAGAAAGAATGTCAAGTCACACCTATCTTAGATGGAGTCAGAATGCATAAAATAAGGAAAGAAATGCAATGAAAATTCACCAAAGTATGCAAATGTGGGGCTGTAAAAGCAAGGATGTGGGCTAGTTTTAGGCCTCAACAGTCCATGGGATGCTAGTTTAAGGTTGTAGTAGACCATGGTTTGCCAGTTTAAGGTTGTAGTGGACCATGGTTTGCACAAAATACATAAGTTTAGGCAAGGTTTGGAGTGCTTGGAATGTGAAGTCAGGTTGGATGTTTACTAGGAAGTAAAATTTTTTTTAATAAATTTTCTAAGTCTAGGGACTGCTAGGAAAAAGCTCAAAATTTTTTTAACTTTGACTACTACACTCATCCCTTGCTACACTTGGCCCTTCACTATGCTCAAGAAAAGGTTGAAAAATTTGCTTAAGTTTGGGACGCTATCTTGGTAGGTAGTGCATTTAATTACCCTAGGAGGATACATATGCATGTTTCACCAAGGTCAAACTATCATTTTCAAAAGTGAAAACTAGAAGTTACAAAGCATAGTGTGGTTGGAGCGAGGAGTGAAGCTAGACAATAGCAATCATAGCGTAGCACCTAGAGCATGATAGTTAGAGCGTGAAAGGCAACATGACATGCCAAAATAAATGTTAGCACCTTGGGCTCATCAATGTGGACAAGGGAGAATAAGCACTATGATGTCTCCCTTTGGCACACGTGAAGGAATGGAGAGAGCCACTATCCACTAGGCACCTTGTTACACTCTACTCCTTTTTTGTAATTTTTTACTTTGTATTTCCTTTTCCTTGCCTTGTATTGGGGTTTTGGGATTTGGGGGTAGCCTACCTCGGTAGGGACCATCATCGCTAAGGCTGCCAAGGTTTCCATGGCTAGGAAGAGAGAGGGCACATTTGTGATGATGAGGGTTTTTTGTCTACGTGTGCCTTTTTTTGGCTTATAGGTGATGCATGGGCATGGGATTTTGTGTTTTGAGGATTGCAAGTGAGGGTTTTCTATTTTTTTGTGAGGGTCATGGAATGTGGAGTGAGGGGGAAGTGGATGAAATGAAGTTTTGTGGCTATAGCTAGGGCAACCATAGCCTAAGATCTAGGGGAAAGGGAAAAAATAAGGGTTTCATGGCCATGGCCAAGGTAGTTAAGACTTGGATGCAAGGGATCATGAGACCCCCTCATCCCCCCTTCTGTATTGGGGTAGGGCTTAGCAAAGGCACATAATTTCCATGGTGGTTTGTGTAGCTATTGATGATAGGGCCATAGGTTTGTGCATGGTAATGATTTATTTTATTTCGTGTTGCTATTACATGGAGAGGAAAATGCTAAAGGAAAGGATTTAGTAACTATAGCTCAAGGAAGCCCATGGCTGATGGGCATGGCTCTATGAATTTTTTTGGTTTTCATGTTCTTGGGACTACGGCTCAAGGTAAGATGAAAGGTGTGGTTATGCTGGTGGTGGCTATGATGGGAAGGCAAGGATAGGAAGGAAAGGTCATGATAGACCATGATGATGGGAAGTGCCTCAGCGCATGATGGTGGAGCATAACAAGGCTAGGTAGCATCATGAATGAGCATGGTGCCTTGAGCAAAGGCATAACACAGCAGTGGGAGTGATAGCTAGTTTTGTTTTTTTAGTTTTGTTTTTTGCAATTTTTGGGCTATGCTCCTTGGGAAGCATAGCTAATTGATGGGACATGATATCGCATGGGCCGCGATATCGCATCTCTTGCGATATCGCGTCTTCCCCTGCGATATCGTGTACCCGATATCACAGTGCACTGCAAAGTCTATGAATAAGAGGCAACTCTCCCTTATTTTCCATCCAAGGTCTAGACTGTAGGGAAACTCTGGCAGTTTGATCACTCCAAAGATAGAATATTTTCCATGTGCTTGCAGTAGGAGTCCTAAAGTGAACGGATCTTTATTCGAGCAGACATTGTACCTGAACACAAGTTTATGTACAACAATAAAGAAAATATTCCTGGATAAACCTTACAGTGCATGGAATAGGCTAATTAGGATTTTATTTATTGTTATTTACTATTTTCCATTTACATGCTTTATTAGGAATTAAATCTTTCGCAACCCTTCTCTCCTAGTTAAGTGCCTCAGTACAACTGCTTCGAGCATGTGCATTACACGTGGTGATCCTAGCAACAGTTAGCGTTTGGTAATCATGGTTGCATAGGTTTAGGGTGTGTACGATAAGTGGGAACGAATGGTGATGCTAGGTAATTTAGACTTAGTTAGTTAGTTAGAGCTAGTAATTAGTCTCTTCAACCCTTCACCTTTGAGCATAGGAGATAAAACATAAAAAGATGTAAAAATCATATACCTCAGACTTACTTAACCATACACCGTGACAACTACAAGTAAGTTTGGGAAGACAATGAATAATTAACCTTAAGTGTTCCATAAGGCGTGTAGGCACTTAGTCTGCAGAGTTCGACTGGATCGTGCGTGCTACGCTCGTATTCATATGGTTGAGTGTAGGGGTACCTTGCCACTCATCATTGGTGCCATTGCCAGGGACTAAGTGTTTGTGTGCTAAGTAGAACATAGGAAATTACTCACATCATTGTGAGCTTAAATGACCCTTAGGGTTAATCAAACAAAAAATTTTATAACAGTTAAATAGCACACCAATAAGACACAATGTCTTCTTCTTCTTCTTAGAAGAGTAACACACCACCTAGGGACAATACAAGAAACAGTCGACAATCAGAAACACATAACGTAAATTTGTTGGTTCCTCAACAATATAGGGTGACATATACTCATATTGATGAGTATATTCCTAATTTTACTTTTATCTTCAATGAAGATGAACAGATGCACTAGAGAGACTTGCAAGGTAACATAGTGTTACCTCAGGATCGTGCAGTCCCCAACATGCTTCTTCGTTCTTTGGCACATATCAGCATGACTCAGATGTATGCTAAATACATTGTGGAAGATTTTGACATGAGGAATTACCATCCCATAGCTTTACAACGTATGAGAGACTCAAGGCAGGAGAGCCAACATACACTATTGAAGGGCAAAGAGGTCTCGCACATCCTAAGTGAAATGGAAGATGGTGAACCACTTATCACGGGTTCACTATCGAAGGATGTTCCCCCTTCTCATGAAAGTGAGGCGGTGGGGTATCAAAACCTACACTCCAAAATACATAACCTTGGTTCTGATCCCCGTGAACACCAACTATTCACTAAGGGAACAACAACACATGACAAGGATGGGTACTTAGATCGTCATCATGCTCGGGGTCAAAGCCACAGAAGAGAAGGTAAGAAACATCATCATGGAGATGGTTCTCCTTCTTCTTTCCCTTCATCACATCATTCAACCTCTCCTTCCACCTCTGGGCATAGTCATAAAGAGCATAACGGTGAGGATAGAGGTAGGCAAAATGAGAGACCTTGACGGGAAAGTCAAGAGAGAGGACAAGGGCATGAATGAAGGGAAAGTAGGAAACAACGGAGACATCATAGATGTCATGAAAGAGATGATCATGAAGAACCCCTACTTGCCACATGGAGTATGTTAAATATAATAGATGCAGTCAGAATCCCAACAAGGAATTTAAAAGATAGTCAGATTAGGTGCTTGGACATGAATAACATCCCACGCTTTGAAGGGGGATACAACATGGATCCAAAAAATCATTTACAGGCATTCCACGATGCATGTGCCTTGCAAAACATAGAGAATGAGTGGTAAAAACTAAATTTTTTTCCTAGGACACTCATCAAGGAAGCAGAGAGTTGGTACTAGTCCTTAGAGCTGGACACCATCATGAGGTGGAGTACGATGTTAGAAATCTTCAATGATAAATATCAAACATACTCCAACATGTCTAACTTGCATAAGTAGATCTAAGGATGGAAGCAGGGTACTCATGAACCCTTGGATGCTGCCATGGGTTGCTACTATGCATTGTTACATCATTGCCCGGGCCATGGTTACGCACAGTGGGATCAACTACGCCACATCATAGATGGGCTAAGGTATGAAACTAGGAGAACCGTTGGGACTTATGCCCAAGGGAGCTTATCAGAACTTAGATCCCATGAAATTCATCTCTTGTTGAAACAAGTAGCTAAATAAGAAGGGGAGCTACAAAAAAGGAAAAGTGTGAAAGAATATAACCATGGTCCCTCTCTTTGAAAGAAGGGAGTGAGATTTTGTGATGAAGAGGATGAGTCACCAATCGAAGAGTTGGTGAATAGAAAAAATTTGCCACTTCAAAAATTAACAACAAAAGTAGTGGCTAAGGTAGAAGAAGTATGGAGCTCCTTAGACAGTAAAATTGAAACTATCCTAAAGATTGTAGAGTAGTCTAAGGAGGAACGAAGTAGTGATAGGAACAAGACAAAGCAGCGAGATTTAGGCCCTGCATGTGACAAGGGTAAGGGGAAAATAATTATCTCCGATGAGGTTGTGGATTCAGACATAGAAAATGATGGTGGATGTGAGATCTTCTAATATGACCATCCTAAGGGATGTTTTCCAATCATCTCACATCTACAAGAGTCTGGGGTGTATGCACTTAACCCAAGACTCAACCAACGACATACACCCTGTAGGTTACCTTATCCTTAAGGTAATCCAAGATAGTTTCACAAACCCTTAATGTATTATTCAATTGGAACTCTACCAAAACCCATCAAGCAACATCAATAGTGGCAATACCCACAGTCATGGGGGATGCCACCGTCGAAACATCAGTACCCTTACCGGTAGCCCGATCGTTATGGTTATTACGTGTAGCAGCCAATTTCTCCAAGTGACTCTATGGGTCACACAACTCCCCAACATCACTACCAAGTTCAGGAGTACTTTAGAAGGAATCCTTCTCCTCTAGGAGACACTCCATACCCATACCATCCCCTTAATCCATCCACACCTCTTCCACCGATAGTTCCCATAACACCTCCTACTTCAACAATGTAAGGGGAACTGCCCACTCAACCATAGCAATGAAATGCTATAAGAGCCGTAAACATTCAACTCTCTTATGGTTCTGACAACCATAAAAAGAGAAGACCCTTATTCAGAACCAAAAGCCTAGACACGCTCTCACAACAACAAGCGGTTGAGTCTGTGAACACTCCTTCGACACATAGGGCTTCACAACTTCCTTCCATCCAACAACAAAGCTTAACATATATGGTTATGTTAACACATATCGTAACCAACTGGATCAAGGTAGGCCACCTTTCCAAGAAACTATTTGACCCTGGGAGTCCCTTAATCTGCCTCCAAGTCACCAGGAATGAACCACATAAGGCTCTTTTTGACTCAGGTTCCAGAGTCAACTTAATTTCATGAGAAATGTATCAAGCTTGGAACCTGCCCCAACTTAAGAAGAGTAACATTCAACTGGATTTGGTAGACTAGTCCATCACCATTTCCTTGGGATTGGTGGAGGACATCATTACCACTGTGTGTGGTTGGTCCTACCCAGCCGACTTCCTGGTGATCGAAGTTAACAACAACGAAGGGGACTTCCCAATCATCATGGAAAGGGCATAGCTGGGTATAATAGATGCATTTCTAGGGATTCACGATCTTTCCTTGGAGATATATAAGGTAAATATTTATGGAAAGATCAAGAAGAAGAAAGTTCCATACATCACATATAGTGATTCATCGTGTGATGACATGGAGGAAATGCCTCCATGCAATAGGTGTGCCCTTGAAACTCTGAAACAAAGATGCCTGTATGTAGCAACCACACAACAAGTAGTAGATATCCTCTGGTTGACAGCTACTTGAAAGAGCAATTGAAAAATATGCATGGAACAAACTGAGGAAACAACTCATGCCAACAACGAAGGCATAGACACATTGGAATATGAGCATCGACAACTTCCACCCCTTAATCTAAGATCATCAATTGGGAGAAGTTGGACACTTCTAAGAAATTCAAATAGGTGCTCATTATTTTGGATCTCTCCTTTGCAATTCAGTCATGGGAGAGATGGCCACCTATGCTAATCATTTGGGGCCCTCATTTCTTTTTAATTTTTTGGTTTACAACATTTTTGTTTTACAGGTTTTTGATTTACAAGTTTTTTTTTACACATTTTTGTTTTACATGTTTTTATTTTCCACATTTTTGTTTTACACATTTTTGTTTCACATGTTTTTTTTCCATGTTTTTGTTTTACAAGTTTTTGTTTTACATGTTTTTGTTTTCCACATTTTTGTTTTACAAGTTTTTGTTTTACACGTTTTTGTTTCACACGTTTTTGTTTTACACATTTTTGTTTTACAAATTTCTTTAACTTTTCTTATTTTTGTTTTACATCATCATTATACTTTTTCATTTTGCGTGTGTGTGTGATCCACCTTGTAAGTTTTTCACCCAATAAGTGTTCTTCATGATGGTATGAACTATTTTTCATATTGGTTGCTAATGTTTGGTTTTTACCTTTAAGTCATGATGTTGATACTAAGGTATGTTTCTTTTGATATGGCAGGCAATGAGTACACTTCATCCATTCATCCATGAGTGTCTATGGTCTCTCTCGGCTTGGAAATGTACAGTCTATTCCTAAATAAGAACTTTAACGAATTGGTGATTGGGTACTTCTTAGACTAAGGAAGGACTCAAGGATTGAAAAGGGTGTGACTTCAAGGAAACTTGATGCATTTGTGTTGGCCATTCTCTTAGGTGCTTGGATGTTTTCTTCTTGAGTTTTCTTGCCGCCTTGATGTTACCAAATTATCAAAAGCTGATCAAATAAAAATAAGAAGTCTTTGCATGGCGTGGTTCTCACGAATAAAAACACAAAACACAAAAACAAAAGAAAAAAAATTGTGAGAATTCAAAGCATACCCCTTAGAAGAAATAATCCCTTGGGCTACACGCACTAGTTATGGAACTCAAAATAAAAATGTTCCCTCTAACTATGGCCCTTCTCACTTCCCATTCTCTCCTCCTTGTTTCATCGGAATGGTGGTAGCTCTTGGAGACGACATTCTTGTTACTTCAAGGGGATGGATTAGCCAAATGAATTGATGTGAAGTCACTGGAAGTGGTTTGTTTGAGGCCGGAGTTGGAATGAGATTTGCTAAGTCATCTTAACCATGAAATACACAAGGGGCTGTACACCACCTTGTTCTTGGGATTCCATTCCGTTCTCTTCTCTCCATCCTTCTCTCCATTATTCACCTCATTGCTGGTTGTATCATTTGTGTATATTTTGGTTGATGCATTGTTTCCTTTTTGGTAAATTCTTGCGGTTAAGACATTAAATCTTGCTCCAAATGACATTCTTAGAGCCTACGGACTCTTTGAATGTGGGTTTGTCAGGGCATCAAGGACATGAGCCTGCTTTGGGGAGGACCCATTGACATTCCTGTTTGGTGCACCAGTTAGCTTCTTTTTCCTAACATTTTTGCGATCTATTTTATTTTGTTCATTTCCAACTTGACATCCATTTCATCAATGCTATAGTTGTCTCTTTTTCCTCATCTTTCTTGTTCCTTTTCTATCTCCATTTTAACGCTACCGAAGGTTCGTGATTTGTCATGGGGGTACAAGGCCCAATTTTTTCAATTTTCTCCTAACCCCTACACCTTTGGTAGTTATCCATATTGTATCTCCAGATCCGTATCATCCATATCACAACCTAGACAATGGACCTTTCACTACAGTAAGGTATCAACTACATTGAAATTCATTTACCCTTGCTAATATAATATTGTGTTGTGTGTGCAGATGTCAATCATACAACAACGGAAGGGATCTGGAAGGAACACTTGGAATGGAGCCATGCTGAAGTAGCTATGCAAGGAGCAAGACTGATGGTGCACTTCTGGATGGACAACAAAAGGTGAAATCTTGGCGTTGGTAGTAGCAACACTTCTTTCTCTCTCTCTCTTTCTCAGCTACCAAATGAGGCTTGATGTTAATGTAATAAGGTGTTTAGTCTTCTTGTCATGAACACCAGTTTTGTAAAGTCTTGTAATGATGATTTGTTCACAAGTCATTCCATTAGTTCCATTTGAGTTAATAACCCCATACCTTATTGATATTATTGTAAGGAACTTGAGGAAAAATTTTCATTTAGTCATGGGGGTATGATGGGACGCGATATCGCATGGGCCACGATATCACATCTTCCCCTGCGATATCGCGTACGCGATATCGCGGTGCACCGCAAAGTCTATAAATAAGAGGTGGCTCTCCCTTTTTTTCCATCCAAGGTCTAGATCGTAGGGAAACTCTGATAGTTTGATCACTCCAGAGATAGAATATTTTCCATGTGCCCGTAGTAGGAGTCCTAAAGTGAATGGATCTTTATTCGAGAAGACATTGTACCTAAACACAAGTTTTTGTATGATAATAAAGATGAACTTCCTAGATAAAACTTGCAGTGCATGGAATAGGCTAATTAGGATTTTATTTATTGTTATTTACTATTTTCCATTTACATGATTTATTAGGAATTAAATCTTTCTCAACCCTTCTCTCCTAGTTAGGTGTCTAAGTACGACTGCTTAGAGCACGTGGGTTACGCGTGGTGATCCTAGCAATGATTAGCGTTTGTTAACCATGGTTACATAGGTTTAGGGTGTGTACGGTAAGTGGGAATGGATGCTGATGCTAGGTAATTATGAGTTAGTTAGTTAGTTAGAGTTAGTAATTAGTCTCTTCAATCCTTCACCTTTCAGCATAGGAGATAAAACATAAAAAGATATAAAAATCATATACCTCAGACTTACTTAACCATACACCGTGACAACTACAAGTAAGTTTGGGAAGACAAAAAATAATTAACCTTAAGTGTTCCATAAGGCCTGTAGGCACTTAGTCTGTGGATTTTGACTAGATCACGTGTGCTACACTCGTATTCATATGGTTGAGTGTAGGGGTACCTTGCCACTCATCACTAATAGTTAGAAAAAATTGATGATGATGTTTTTCTAACTCTTTTCGGGAGGGGGGCTACACTCCCTAGGGAGTGTAGCTAACAGTTAGAAAAATTTTTCTTATCATTTTTCCTAGGTTATGTTGCCAGGGAGGGGTAACCTAGAGTTAGAATTTTTTGTGGATACCCCAAGTTACACTGCCGAGAGTTAGAAAAAATTTGAGGATTTTGCCAAATGCAGTAATGAAATGCAAAAATGTGAAAAATGCTAAGTTCAAGAATGCAAAGTATTAGAATGTTACCTATGAAACAAAATGAAGTGTGTACCAAAGCTTTGCCATAATGCTAAACTTGCTAATCGAACATGCCAAACTACCAAAATATGCAAATAAAGACAATGCACAACATGCGAATGTGATGCAAAATGCTAATGCTATGTTAGTGTTATACCCTAGTGAGCACCAAGTGCGTCAAATGTATGTATTGAAATCTATGCTCTCGGGGCCCACAAGGGAACGTAATGATATATATTTATTATGCTAATTTTGCTATGTTATGTTGACCTTGCTAATTTTGCTAAGTGCAAGTTAGTATCTTTTTGTGCATCTAATGTATACTAATGGCTTCTTTGTTGCTTTTGCTGTTGTAGGGTATTGTTGAAGCTAATGCTCATCGTGATGGAGATTCTTAGCATCCTCTACTGTATGAGCAAGCCCATCCTAAACATGTCTGCATCAAACACATAGTTGGATCACCAGGTGGTATGGTTTCAACCAAGAGCACATGAGTTCCTAGAATTCTTACTCCAACATTTTAGTGTGATGATGTGGTCACACTTAGCGACGAAAGCTATTGGTATCATCACAGTGACATTGTTGCCTAGGGTAAACCAGGGCATTTTGAGGTTCATGTCCAATGAGCACACTACCAATGATGCTAGAGCAAAAGGTTTAGGTTGAGGCCCTAGGGGTGTTAGACCTTTGTCCAAGATTTGATAAATGTGAGAGTTCAGTTGCTATAGCAAGAGCAATGCTCTCTTTATTGCTCAACCTGTGCATACTCTATTCTAGAACCCACTTGGGATAATGTACTATGTAGGAGGATAAGTGTTCCTATGATCTTTACATTATTCATTTGGATATTGGCTCATAGGGAGGTGCTAACTACTCATGTTTGTTTCTAGGTTTAGTGTTGGTGAGCATGGCCTGCATGATGAGGAGAGGGCTTTCAACTTAACCCACACAACCTTGCAAGAATTTTCAATTTTCAAGAGTGTTCATGCAAGGATAATCAGGCAGATTGGGCTCAACTTGGCAGAGTACCCTCATTGGTATCTAAAGGCCTATGAGAGGTGTCAAATCCATGGCTAGTTAGATGTAGAGTGGGTGGACAGTGTACCTAGCATTGAGGAGGCATCGACATCACGACCCCCATCATGTACACCTTTTGTTCCATGTAAGCATTTTATCACTTTACTATCATCCATTTGCTACTTTACCTTTTTCACATGACACTAATGTTATTTTCTTTACCTATATTGTAGTTGTGATTACTTCAAGAGAGGCCATGGTAGTAGCTATGGGCTACACTGAGGCCACCCTCATTATGAAGTATGGGGATGTTAAGGTTGTGTAGCATTGGTTGTGCCACGAGGCCCCAATGGAGCTAACTAGTAGGCTCATGTAGGCTAGGCTAATGGACATTTTCTTGGCCTTAGCCTATGCATTCTGATGGTTTATATGGTTACCATTATTGATTTTTTTAGTGACAACACTCATCACTTTATCACACGTGTAAGTGATGTGAGAGTAGTTTTGATGTTGCTAATGACTTCTTTGCGGTTCTCTTTGGCCTGCTCTTTGATGTCCCATTGTTTGTTGATAAGGCCAACAGAGAGGTGGACCATTGAGGTGATATCAAGGAGTGGTTAGGTACTTCCCAATCTCGTAAAGGCATACTTGTTAAGAATGTGCAGGTGCTTGTGGTCCATGAGCTTTACCCTCTCTTCTATGCCCATGAGTTTTCAAAGCTACTCTTCCAGGGAAACATTGTTGTAATGGAGTAAGCTCAAGTGATGAGGAACATACTAGAGGAGGGCATGACATACAACTAGGCCTCTCACCTTGCCGATGGCTTGCATGTTGAGATCGTTAAGTTGTGCCACAATCTCTAAGCAAGGTCGCATGTGCACTTTGCCCTCTTCACAGGGTACCTACAAAGGTTTGCAGAGTTTTTGATGGTTCACGAGGATACACAATGGGTGGTGTATGATTGTGTGAGCTATTAAATCCAAGGATCAAGCACCTGTTTAGTACCACGTGGGCATAAGACCCCCTAGAGGTGATTGGTGAGTTGTTTTCTATAATAACTAAAGATCCCTTAGGGTGATCTCACTACTCACATGATAGTGCAGGTGAGCCCCTACAAACTACTACTAGGAACATAGCCAAGGCAAAAAATTATATTGCAGAGATGGTGGAACCACCTAAAACAAAGAATAAGAGGCCATGTCCCACAAAGGAGCTTGCGTGAGAGGTTGAGAAGGTCGTTAGCAAGAATATCCACCTAAAGTTTTGTTACTTGTGCATAGATGTGGTAGGTTATTATGAGTTATTGGGTGCATTTTTTGTGTTTTATGTGTTTATATTTTTATCTTTTTTATGTCATGCTAGATTATGCTAAGTTATTCCTAAGTGTTCAAATGCTATCCTTAAAATTAGGTGAGAGGACCATGGAGCAGTGGTAGAAGTAGTAGTAACGGAGGCCCCTCGATAGATTGAGGAGGAAGAGACCTAGGAGGAGGAGCTATGAGAGGCTACAGAAGTCCTTCAATAGTTGTAGGAGGAGGGATGACTTCACCCTGATGGGGGTGATTTTGATAGCCTCTTTATGGTGTGTAGCTAGGTGATCCCCTAGCTCTTACATTTGAGGGTTTACTAGGTAGGTGCTCTACATTGCCATTTGTTATTGCTCTCTTTTTGCTCTTGCATCTTTGGCTATTTAGCTACAAAGGTACCTACTAGTGGCCTAGCATCCACCTCTGCCTACCTCATGGGGCCATGGGTAGAGGTGCCTAACAAGTTCACCTTCATGGAAGGTCTAATTGAGGACATGATGGACTATGTATAGTAGGTGGATCCCAAGCTTGGTATGGTTGTGATGTTGCTTTACTTGTCTTACTTTACTGATTTGGTGCTTCATCTATGGCTAATGCTATTTTGCTTATTGGATGCCAATAGGTTCTAAGCTTTGTTATGATCTTAGTAGGGTGGCCAGGGTAGATGCCATCTCTGAGTTTCCCCATAAGGTGAAGCAAGTGCCTTGCCACATGTATGAAGCAGTGAGTAAGTGCATGCTTTCAAGTGCGAAAGTGTTATGGGTTTATAGGTGCACTAACGAGTACTTATGGAAGTAGGTACATGAGCTCTAGGATAAAGTGGTAAGCCAAGACACCAAGATGGGGGACATGCAATCCCATTATGACTTCCTTGTAGCTTGTGCATGAGGGAATAGTACTTAGTAGACAACTGAGATTCACTATGCCAGGTACTAGTTAGCAATATAGGGTAAGAACAAGGCCACCAGAGAGATCATTGAGTAGAGGTTGTAAATGGACTTGCCTAAAAAAATTAAGATTGAAAAGATTAAAACAAAAAGGTGTATCAATTGGAGCAGACTCAGAAGAACCACAAATACCACTACAAGAATGAGTGAGATGTGTACCTTAAATGGTACAAGGAAGAGTCCATATAACACCATTGCCACAATATGTTCCTTAAGGCAACAGGTAGGACATGGGCTTATGAATTATTCACTCATCATGTAGTGGTGAGTGGGTCTCCAAAGAGGTAAATTACTGTGCCCTTAGGCGATGTTTCCTCTACCACATTTTCAATGGAGCTGCCAACATGGACCATCATGGACAAAGGTAAGACCCTTGCAGGTATTGACTTTGGCTAGGAGGATTGGACATGGCTATTAGAGGCTGAAATCCTCAAACACTTAGAGGAGTACCTTGATAGATTACCTCTAGAGATAAATGCGGGACCCTCTTAGGTTAGTTGTTTTGTTGTCTTTTGTTATTTTTTATTTTGCATGTTGTGCATCTACTTGATTAGTTTACTATTTGACATTGCTTTAAGTAGACACTAGGCACTACCACAGGCCCTAGTGTAGCAACAGAGGAAGAGAAAGAGGAGCCTCAACCCCCACCAACCACCACTAGTTGAGAAGTCCAAATGTAGCTATGCTATTGGGAAATTTTGTGTTGTTTGGCCATTTTTGCTATACTGTCATGTCATGTATTTATTGGTGGATTAGTGAAAATGAATTAATGACAAGATATCTTTGTTATGTGGATTGCATATTATGTAAAGTTTTGCACTTATCTTGCTAAGTATTGCATGCTAGTAATGTAATTAATCAATGTGATTAGGCCCCTCCTGGGCCCCATGCTAGTTTAAAGCCATGGAAGGAGGGCCATTGCATAGTTTAAGGTCATTTGGGGCCACCACAATTACTAGTTTAAGGACAATTTGGGCCACGATGATTGTTAGTTTAAGGCCATTTTTGGCTACGACTAAAAAGACAAGATGTTGATAGTTTTAGGCCATGGTGGGCCATGGTAATAGTTTTAGGCCATTCTAGGCCAATGCAATGGAAGGAAAAGGATTACCAGTTTTAGGCCATAGCAGGTCATGGGCTAGTTTAAGGCCTTTTAAGCCATGGTATAGCAAGAAAAGTGGCTAGTTTTAGATCATGGTGGACCATTTTTTTTGCAACTTTGAGTTCTATGATTTTTATGTACTTTAGTGTTTTTTAATGCATAAGAAGACTAAATGAAAATGCATAACAATGAAAATAATGTAAAATGCAAGCAACCATGTGAAATGTAGTTGTGCAAGAGAAAGGCACCCAACACATGCTAAACTAAGAGGGTACCTTAGTCATGTAGTTGCTTCCTAATCCAATGTGGGTTAGGGGGTGTGTATGGCCTAGCTAGCATGAGACAATATTCACCTAGACCTTCGTCCATGGTGCTAAAGTACAGCTCTAACCATAGAGCTTCCTCAGAGAGGTCATCGGCCTCTTTTAGCTTCTCGGCTGGGTCTACCAGACAAGGTTGACACTTGTCCTTCATGGACAGTGTGTCATCAGGGAACTCTACCTCCAACCCTTTTTTTGCATCAAGTTTGTTAATCGTCGAAGGTGCTACATTGTCACCATGTATAATCACTTCTCCACCATCATATGAAAGATGGATTTCTTAGTGAATGGGTGAGGAGATAGCCTGTAATTAGGCTAACTAGGGCCTTCCTAGGATCAAGTTGAACTCAGGCATCTTCTCGATGACAATGAATTCAATTATCATAGGGAACTACTACCTTGTCATGAAAGAAATCATGATTTTCCTCCTCACTACAATGGACAACCCATTAATGTACCTCAAGAATGTTGTCTTAGTTGGTTTGATTTGGTTAGCAAGAATAAGTTGATTAATGAATGGGAATGGGATGATGTTAGTTATTGCCCTATCATCGATGTGCACGCTATGAATCTTGCATTACCCTATGCAAGTTGTTATGAACATTGAAACGATGATGACCTAACCATCTTCAGGATCAACCTTAATCTACTCATCACAAAATGCCAAAGATGTTGACCCTAATTCCTATTGTGTAGGGGAAAGCATCACAACATGGATGACTTGTTCATCCAATGGGATGTCCTCCTTAATAGGAATGGAGGTCAACATGCAAACTAGTGCTTCATGGTGGGCATAGGAGATCATGACCAAGTCTTACAGGCTCAAAGTTGTATTTTTTTGTTTCAGAGCCTATTTGACTTTTGCCAATGCACCTAGGAAATCCTTACCACTATCAATTGCTTTGCTAGCCCTCATCTTCTTCATGTGGCCTAGCAGACAAATCTCTCAGGGAGGAGATTTGGGCTTGTCTTGCTTCACCTGCTTTGGAGCCTCAGTGCTCATTTGTTGATTGCTTGTGGTGGCTGTTTTGGCCACTATGGCCATGGAAATAGAAGATAGGGGAATAGGCTTAGATGGGCCTAGTGCCAAACGTTCCTTAATCATTTTGTCACTTCGGCGCTTAGTGGGCCTCCTGGGCTACCACCTAGACTACCTATTATTGTATGTGAGATGATGCCTTGGGTAAGCAAGGCCTGATGTAGTCCCTACCACTAGACTCTGGGTAGGCAAAGAGTCCGCATGTTGAGCCATCCTAACAAAAAAGGGTGTCTAGGTTGTTATTGCCACAATATACTGCGAGCCTCTAATCACAAAAGGTGTTATGGGTGCCTGAGATGATGCTATGATGAAAAAAGGAGACCTTCCACTAATTGATGCTAAGGAGGCCCTAATGATACTAGAGGGAACATGGAAAAAAAATGGTTCTTGTGCTAGTTATGAGTCGTCAGTAATGTTAATGGCATTGATAATGTAGCCTATGCCACCTGCATTGAGAGGGTCTTTATAGACCTTCATTGATTGATTTTCTGGGTGAACTGGGTTGGTTACATCAAGAACCAATTGACCTTGGTCAATCATGCATGTATGTCATCCCATAGGACCATGCAAAAGTCTTTTTCATGGTTGGGTAGTTGATGGTAATTGTAGAACTAGTTCAGGCTGAAATATTTGGGAACTTGGAGGCTCATTTGGCATGATTGTTGATGGGTTTTTGAGAAGCTCATAGTAATGATCATAGCACTTGCAAGCATCTTTAGACATTTTCTTATATTGGATGTGTCCACCATTAAGTAGTTGACCCAAGAGCTCCAATGGTTTGATGGGCAAAAGTGTGTTCTTTGAATGATCCTTACGCTCAAAATTTGGCCTTGGGGCAACTTGTTCCATGATCATCGATGATGCAAACTAGTTGGTCACCATAGGGCTAGAGTTGGATGCTTTGTTGCTGGATAAGGCCTTTGGTACCTTGGCTGTTCGTTTGGTGTTGTTTGGCTTGGCCTCATTGGCCACCATTACAACAGTTGTGGTTGCCTTTCCCTTTTCCTTGTCCTTATTTACATGTGCATTTTTATAAGCCACATAGGCTAGGTTCTTATTGGTCTCCACCACATCCTAAATGCTCTTTATTTGTGTAAAACCTTAGCTCAAGGAGTGTGGGGCTAGGTAATATATCTTTGACTTAATAAAGTAGTTCTCTACACCTTTGAAAATGGTTAGTAAATGGGTTTCCATGATAGGCTTGCAAATCTCATTAAGCATGATGCTCCAATGATGGATGAATTTTTATACAGGCTCTATGTTACCCTACTTAATTTGCATTAGTTGGTCTAGGATCACCTCAAGCTTCAATTTGTACTTGAAGTGGGTGATGAATTGGCTGAGAAATTCCTCCAAGGAAGATATGAAGACCCTAGGAAGTGCACGGTACTAGTCTAGTGCCTTGCTAGTCAAGGACATGGAAAATGCATAGATGATTGCATATGACCATGCCTGAAATAAAAGACATTCCAAATGGAAGTTCACTAGATGTGAATTAGGATCCCCTTCACCATTGCATTTAGTGTACTAGGGAAGTTGGAATCTAGGAGGTAGAGTCAGTGACGAAACCATGAGACTAATTGGGTTGTCTTAGTAGAAGTCCATCACATGGACCATCTCAAAGGAGGAAGCTTTGAGTTGCTTAACCTCCTTGATGAGCATCTAGATGAGCTAGAACACTTGATCCAAGCTCAGGGTGGGTACAATGGGCTATGGCAATTATATTACCTACTATACTACTTGAATGGGCCATAGCCCTGCTGTGGGCTGCATGACCACATGGGATGCTTGTTGCACATGCTATTGTGTGTATTGCTCTATATGCTACACCATGGACATAGGAGCTAGAGCCCACCACATAGTTGTGGCTTACACCATTGTAGGGGACATCGATGGAATAGGTGAAATGTACAATGCCTAACGTAGTGGTATTTGGGACATTCGCACAATGTGCATGTAAGCCTACATTGGCACCATGGATGTCGATAGGAAGGATTGTGCAGATTTTGCGAACATCATGAAGGGAAATGTGGCATATGGTCTTGCACCCTAATGTGTGTGATGCATGAAGGTTGGGATGATAGATGGTCCTACACCTAGATGCATGTACACTTGATGACTTGCCACCATAGGGGTTGACCTAGGAGGTGACAAGGGGGATGTAACCACTTGACAAAAGGTAGATGGTTAGGACTACTGAGGGATGAAACTGGAGGTAGCCTAATGAAAGGAGGTGTAGAAGGGGTTCTCATTCTTTGAACGAGCCTCAAACTCATCTTTCCCATCCTGCAAGGGCTTCTCATAGTCAATTGCCACATCGTGCTCATTTGCTCAACTCAGTCGAACAAGTTGCTCGAGTAGCCATTGGAAGGTCTTGGTGAGTAGAAAGAAATTATTGGGGGTAGGGAAGTACTTGCTCCCATTCTAGTGTATGATTTCATAACCTTTTTTGACATCCATTTCCTGGTATTCTAAGGATAGAACCACTTGGAGTTTCATGCAAAGAAAGTTATATTTTTCATCATTGAGTACCATGTACTTGGGTGGTTGGTTTTGTATTATGAGTGATTGCCTCTTCGCCAAAGTAGATCCCCTAGCCCCAGGAAGATCAATTGTGACTTCTCACTAACTAGGTTGAATAAGAAACATTCTTATGGTGGAGGTTGAGGGTTTCTTAGGATTCATAATGCTATGTGAAAGATGTAAACGTTGCGAAAGTTGTAGATGCTAAAATAGCTAAGTTTAGAAATGCTAAAATTCCTAAGTAAGGAAATGCTAAAAAATGCTAGGAAAATGCTACTAAGAAAGCTAACTATGGTGTGCAATGTTGGCTATGCTGAGGCTTGCTATGCTCTCATGTTGAGAGCCAACTATGCTCTTATAAGCATACAAAGTTTTAGCTAAGTGCCAACAATATGATTTAGCTTTCATCCAATGGGGTTCCAGGGGAATCAACAACTGGGTCCAATCTTACACCAACCAAATCATAGACAACTCCTGCATTGGCCTATGATCTAGCTACTACTGTGGTAAGTTCATAAGGGTGTCAAGTCTATGCTAGCCTAAAACTGGTAGTGGAGGTGCAGAGAACACGTGGGACTAACACTGAATGTAGAAGGATATGGCATGACCCTTCTTCTAGCACCAAAAAAACTATAGCAACCAAAAATGTCGATGGTTGAAATGATCATGTTGAGGGGTCTATGACCGTAGTACAATTCTAACCCTACACTCATCCAAAGGGCCATTGTTGGAGGGGAAAATGGAGGTGGAGTGCCTAGAATGGTCTTGTCAATCAAATCAGGACTTATGAAGTGTTTCAATGAACAAGTGAGAGAGGGTTCACATAGTGTTTTTGGTGGTACTAGGGCTAACTAAGCCCAAATGTAGCAGGTTTTTCTAGTGTGCAAGCGATGGTGCAAACATGAAAATTCATGAAAAATAGAGAAAAGATGCAAATGCGATGCCAAATGCCAAAGAAAATGCTTCAAAATACAAGGGAGTTTGAGAGAGGAAGAATGGCACCACCCCGAACAAGGTAGCATAGCAATTGCAAAAAAAGGGGTGAGGAGGTATATAGTGTACAGATGGGCATAGTAGGTAGTATAGCCATAGTCTCTATGGGTGTCTAGGCTATGAAACCGACATCTACCATGAAATCTGAGCTAGTTCGATTGGCCACTGTGGTGTCTTGTAGATTGTGGTGTGTTGGAATGTGCAACGATGGCATCTTAGAGTTTTGCCAAGGCACTAAGTGTGTCTAGGTGCAAGGGTGCTAGTGCCAAGATACGCACTACTGAATGAGAATGCCTACTAAGTGCTTCAAAATGTCAACTGCTAAATGAAAATGCTACCTCCTAAAATTTGAATCGTAGGGGTATTTATAGGATTAGGATTGAAATGAAGTGAAAATCAAATGCCACGTGGTAGAGGGGTAGGTGAGGCTATGTTGACCCTAGCTACCCTCTTATTGGAGAAAAATGGTGCCATGTTCTAGTGTACCCCAATGGATCCTATAATTGCCAGACTATGACTACACTACTAAGACTACATGTACTAGAGTAAAAAAGACCACAATGTACTTGTAAATAGTGCAAAATAGTGCAATTTTGAGGCTATGCTCTGGGGTGATGCTCTTTTGTCTTTGAGTGGGATCAAGTGTAGGTACAATTTTGGGACAAATGGGGAGTGAAAAAGAAATGCAAATCTCTGATCTTGCTTGCCAAAGAAGCACTACCTTTGGAAGCTTTTGAAGATAGTCCTACATTTCTACATGAGCTAAGCTCTAGAGCGTAACCCAACAATTCAGCAAATTCTACAAAAATTAAAGTCCAGTGCTAGCTATGCTAGCTATGCTTTGGAGTGTAGTAGGAAAAGTGAGAGCATAGCATTGACACTTAAAAAACATTGGAAAAACTTGCAGTATTCATCTAGGCTATGTTGGCTATGCTCTAGAGCATAGCAAGAGGGATAGCTTTTAGAGTTATAAAATCTACCAAATGCCCCTTCCATATTGATCTAGCTTAATAGCTTCTAGCTTGACACTTCAGAAAAATTGGTCACTAAAGTGCATGTTATGTTGGCTATGCTCTAGAGCATAGCAAAGAAAATGTTAGTGTAGCATAGTACTTAGAAATATTCTTGCAACTACTGTCAGCACTTAGAAAATTTTTGCAAATCTAGTTCTACACTACATGCTACTCTGACTACACTCTGGAGCATAGTTCCAATAGTGGAAGCATGGGTTGAACACTTAGAATAAATTTGCTTCATGTTGACACTTAGATAAATTTGCAGTTGAGGTGCTATTGATCAAATTTGGTGGTGTTTCAAAGTGGAGATCACAGTAGTAGTAGCAGTATAGGCATCGATAGAAATAGTTCTCGTAGCACCAAGAAACTTGGTGAAAAATGTAGCAGAGGGTTTCTATTGCAATGATGATTTTTGTAATGGGGTTTTGGCAATGAGGGTTTCTATAGAGGGGTTTTGGTAATGGTAGCTATACGATAAGTAGGGAAAGGTAGTAGTAGGTGATCGATGATGGAAGTAGGTGAGCAATGGCGGAAATAGGACATGAAGATAATAGAATGGTAGCAGCCCTAGGGGTGGGAAACCAGTGCAATTCCATATAATGCCTTGGTGATCCTTGTATAGTTTGGCATCAACATCATGCTAGATTTCATTCTCTGTGAGGTCATGGTTGTTGAAGTACTTGACCATGATGATGTAGAACATGGCACCTACGAACTGGTTGACCTCAATGTTGAGGCATATGATGAGATGATTGATAGTGCATGTGTGCATTGTAGCAAAGAGGCATATGGATACTATGATTAGAATGTGGTGGAGGATTTCTTTCAACATGTAGCATCAGTGATGTTTGGTGGCAACAGGTGAGGGTGTGAGAGTGATGCACGGGAGCATGGGGTACAAAGGATGGTGGGGTGATGGCATGTGAGGGCTAGTAGGGTAGTAGCACATAAGGCGTGGACACTACACTTCCCATTGGTATGACCAAGTGTTTGTAAACATGTTCACCTTGCCAAGTGTTTGTCAAAATGTGTCTACCCTAAAAGTTCATTTTTTTGGGACTACGCTTTGTATAGAGTATAGTTGAAAGTTAGAAAAATTCATAGCCTAGGACTACACTCTCTAATGAGGTAATCTAGTGTTAGGAAATTTTTGTAGTTTTCCAAACTATACTCTTCATTGAGGCAACCCAAAGTTAGAAAAAATTTTATGAGTCCTAGACTACGCTCTCTACTAAGGTAGTCCAAAGTTAGAAAAAATTTGCCAAAATTTTCTAAACTATGCATAAGGTTAAACCTGTGAAATGTAATGTTAAGCCTATGCAAATGTGCTATACCCCAAAGAGTACCAGGCATGTCAAATAGATTGGTTGATGTCCTATAGCCATAAGACCCTAGAGGGCATTGCCAAAATCATGAATTTTTGTTAGTCTATGTTATATTATGCTAATTATGTTGATTTACTTTAATAATTTTATGCCAAAATTTGCATCTATGTATGTATACTAATGTTTTCTTTGTTTCTTAGTAGTTGTAGGGTGCTGCTAAAGCCTATCTTAGTTGTAGTAAAGCTCGTGGTCATCCTATGCTACATGAGAAAACCCATCTCCAACACACCTACACTAGATATGCAAGTGGGCCATCAAGAATTGTGGTTTTGACTAGGGGCTCATGAGTCCTTGGAATTGTTGTTACAGTAGTTTAGTGTGATCATGTGGTCACACTTGGTAGTGGAAGCTACTGGCACCATCATAGAGACATTGCTACTAGGGACATCTTGAGGTTCATCTCAGATTAGCCTATTGATAGCGATGATGGAGTAGGTGGTTCAAGCAAAGGTCCTAGGAGTGCTCAGTACCTATCTAGGATTTGAAACATGATGGGATTTGGTTGCTACAAGAAAAGAAACATCCTTTTTGTTGCACTATGAGTGCGCATCATTTTCTATAATCAACCTAGAACTATATTTACTACATGGGAGGATAAGTGCTTATATGGCTTTCGCAGTGTTATCTTTGCTACTAGCTCATGTTCATTGCTAATGGTCCATGACTAATACTAGGTTTAAAGTTAACGAGGAGGGCCTACATGATGAGGTGAATGCTCTAGCCTTGACTCGCACTACCTTGGAGGTGTTCTCATCTAGCCCAAACATTCAGGTATTTGTGCTTGAGTAGGTGCAGCCTGATCTGGAGGTCTACCCCACTCGATACCTAAAGGCATATAAGTAGAGTAGGACTCATGGCTGGTTGGATGAGGAGTGGACCACCAATGAGCTTAACACTAAGGAGATACTTGCAGCACCACTTCTGTCTCACATCCCATTCGTGCCATGTATGCATATGTTGTTTTGACTTATGTGGTTTCTCATGCATGCCTATTAGTTTTTCTTTCCATGATGCTAACATTTTTTTTCCTTTTTTTCAGTAGTGGTTTCCATAGGCAAGGTGATAGTGGTCATCATAGACCACACTATGGCCATCCTCATCATGAAGTATGGCAATGTGGAGGCTATGCAACACTGGTTGTACCAAAAAAGCCTTAGATGTGTTGATGGATTGGCTCACACGTGTAGGGTTAATGGACCTATTTTTGGCCCTTAGATTGAGTATTCCAGTGGCTAAAATGGTAATCATCATCAAATCCTTTATCAACAATGTATGGTAGTTTGTCACCTGTGTGCACAATGTGAGGGTAGTGCTTGACCTAAGTGAGGCCTTCTTTGCTAGCCTCTTTGGACTTTCTACTAATGGTTGGATGCTTTTCAATAAGGCTAGTAGGGAGGTGAACCATAGAGGAAAGATTAAGGACTAGTTGGAGGTCACCTGATCTCATAAGGAAATATTGATTAAGGATGTGCTTGTGCCTAAGATGCGAGAGCTCTACCCTCTATTCTACGCTCGTGCCTTTCTAAAGCTGCTCTCCCAAGGGAAGATCCTTGGAGTGGAAAAAGCATGAGTCATGAAGGAGATGCTACTAGAGGGTACAAGGTTCAACTAGGCTACATATATATCCACCTTCTTACATGCAGAGATCTCTAGGCTACGGTTCAACCTTTGGGCAAGGTCCCACGTCCACTTCACATTCCTTGTAGGATACCTACAAAGGTTTGCAGAGCTCTTGGTCATACAAGATGGTGGGAAATGGGTGGTGTAGGACCACAAGTATCTATCTAATCAATGGATTAAGCACATGTTCATGACCACTCACTTATAGTACCCCCCAGAGGGTATCGATGAGTCATTATCTGTAACGAGTGAGGATCCTATGGGACAGTCACATTACTCATGAGATAGTGTAGATAAGGGTCCTCCAGTTGGTAGTAGGGATGTGACTAGGATAGAAGGCTATGTTGCAGAGATGGTAGGACCATATAAGATAGAGATAAAGAGTTCACATCCCACAGAGGAGGATGCCCCTAAGGTTGGAAGGCCAAGCAGCAAGAAGATCCATATTAAGCTTTAGAGCTTGCATGCGGAGGTTGTAGGTTAGTATTTGTAAATTTCTTAGATGCATTAATTTTATTTTTATGTATATTTATATTTCTATATATTTCTTTCATGCTATACTGTGAACTTGCTAATGATGTACATATGTATACTAATGTGCTATGTATGTGTGTTGATTGTAGAGATAGGAAAGAGGGCTACAAGAGCAATGATTGAGACCGAAGTAGAAGAAGTGTCTCCTCAGATTAAGGAAGAGGAGGTTCATGGGGATGATCTTCATGAGGTATCAAAGACCCTTTGATAGTTGGAGGAGGATAGGTTTATCCACCCCGATGGGGGTGATTTTGATAGCTTGTTTGATGGTGCAAAGCTATGTGACCCCCCTACACTCATGCTTGAGGGCCTACTAGGTAACTATTTGTATTGCCATATGTCCTTGTCTGTTTGCTCTAGAATCTTAGATATTTAATTGTATGCTAATTACATCATTATGTTACAGAATCATATGTTCCTACTAATGGTCCAAGATCTACCTATTGCATGGAGCCATGGGTAGACATGGCTGATAAATTCATCTTCATGGAAGGCATCGTTGAGGACATGGTGGACCACTTACAACAAGTGGATCTTGAGCTTGGCATGTGTATGATTTTTTTTATTTATGTGAATTTATCTCTTGAATGCTTAGTTCTTGGCTAATGTTGATTAATTATTACATGCCTACAAGTCCTAAGCTTCGATGGAATCTAAGTAAGGCGGCTAAGGTGGATGCCCTTCCTGATCTCCCTCTTGAAGTGGATCAAGTGTCTTATCATATGTATGAGATATTAAACAAGTTTGTGCTTTCCTATGTGAAGGTGTTGTGGGTCTACAGGTGCTTGAATGAGCACCTATAGAAACATATGCATGAGTTACAGAAGAGAGTAACTAGCTAGGATACAAAGATCCAAGATCTTCAATCTAGATATGACTTCTTGGTGGCTAGATCATATGGAGACAACACTTGGCATACCTTTGAGATAGAGTAGTCCTAACATTTGATAGCTCTTAGATGTAAAAATGAGGCCACATGGCAGTTGATTAAGCAAAGGCTATAGATGGACTTGCTTGGACAGAAGAACCAAGCTTGGAAGAATTATAGCACAAAGGTCTAGCAGTGGGAGAAAACATAGAAGAACCATAAGTACCAATATAAGCAAGAGCATGATGTGTACCTATGATGGTGCAAAGAGGATTCTACTGAGCACTACCACATTGAGATATTTCTTAAGGCAATCAATGGGAGGTAAGCATATGAGTTATTCATGCAACATATGATGGTGAGTGGATTTCTTGAGAGGCAGATCATCAGCCCTTCAAGAGAGGCTTCTTCTACTACCTTTTCAATAGAGGCACCCACATGGACTACTGTGAACAAAGGCAACATCCTTGTAGGGATTGAATTTGGCCAAGAGGACTGGACACAATGTTTTTAGGTTGAGAACCTCTAATGCTTAGAGGCTAACCTTGGAAAGTTACCTCTAGAGGTCACCAATGTGGGACCCTTTTAGGTTAGTTTTTTATGCTTTTTATTTTATGTTTGGAGTTAGCTTTTATCATGTAGGTTTGCTTACTAATGGTGCCTATTTTCTATGGTTATGGCTACAAGGACTAGGAGATGTTGCGGGCCCTAGTGACATGATGGAGGAAGAGGAGCCTCCACCCCCACCTAGTGCCACTAGTTGAGCATGACCTAGATGTACCCCTGCTATTGGATATTTTGCTATTTTTTCTACATTTTGATGCATGATGTTGCTCATGCTATGTGCTATTATTCATATGACATATAATGAATTTGTTTGCTATATGTAGTATGTAATGTGTGAACCTTTTTTTTATGATTATTTGTTATGTGCTTGTTACACTGATCATGTAATGGACTAATATGCTAGGTTAAGGCTATATAATGATAGTGTGACTAGGCCATTGAAATCCCCATGCTAGTTTAAGGCCATAGTAGAAGGGCTGATGCTAGTTTAAGGCCATTTCAGGCCACTACGGTGGTATTAACAATGATAGTTTAAGGCCATTCTAGGCCATAGGTGTTGCTAGTTTAAGGCCATTCTGGGCCATAGGTGTTGCTAGTTTAAGGTCATGGTAGGCTGCACATTGCTAATTTAAGGCCATGGTGGGCTAGAATGATGGAGATCAAGGGTAATAGCTTAAGGCCATTATGGGCTATAGGATTGCTAGTTTAAGGCCATGGTAGGCTATGTGTTACTAGTATCAGGCCATAGTGGGTAGTTTCTATTGCTATCTCTTATTTTTGTAATTTTAGATTTTGTGATTTTTTTTTTTGCATTTCTATGTTTTTATTTCATGAAAGAAAATGCATTAAAGTAACAATGGTAGAAATGTAAACTAACCTATCGAATGCATAGGCAATATAGGTGGTAAGCTAAGTGATTAAACTAAATGCAAATAATATGCTATAGTACTAATGAAATGTAAATGGGAAGTAAGATGTAGGGTGTGGGGAAGCAAATAGCAAGGAGGCTTCTAGCGCACTTTTGGACTAAGGGGGTACCTTAGTTCCACAGTTACTTCCTAACCTAGTGTGGGATAGGAGGAATGTAGGGCCTAGAGGGCACTATTTAGTAGTCTCTTCGACCTTTTCTCACTACATTGAAGGGAAATTCTACTCACAAGGTGTCCTCTTGAAGGTTAGTATCTTCTACCACCTCTTTGGATGCATTGGCCTTATGTGTTTCGTCGTCTGCCTTAGGTGCATCATAAAGAAGTTCTACCTTTGATCCTTTTCCTATATGTATGTTGTTGATGGCTAGAGGGGCTACATTATCACTATGGATGATAACTTTACCATCTTCATATCAAAGGTAGATTTCCTAGTGGATTGGGGAGGAGACAACCCATAATTGGGCCTACCCAATATTAGGTTAAATCTCGACATCTCCTTGATAATGATGAATTTAGCAATGATGGAGAATCGTTCCCCTACTATGAAGACTGCTAACGATGACATGTGACCCACTAAAGGAGTTCAGACATGTGGCTTATGTTGGCTTGATTTATCTGTGAGGCCTAGTTTGTTAACAATGGTGTATGGTATAATATTTTTTGTCATCCCATCTTCAACATGCATCCTTCGAATCTTGCATTGCCCGACTCATATGGTGATGAGCATGGACACTATTATGAAATCATCAACAAACATGAGAGATGTGGAGCTCAATTCCTATAAGGTAGGGAGAAGCATCACTACATTGATTAAGTTCTCATCTACAAGGATGTTCTTCATGACAGGAATGAAGGTCAACATCCACACCAATGTTTTAATGTGGGTAGATGAGATTGTAATTAGATCATATAGGCTCAATGTTGTGCTTGCTTGCTTAACCTCAGCTAATGCATCTACAAAGTCTTTTCCATTAGTTGCATTCTTAGTGGCTTTGACTTCTTCCATAAGTCCTAATAGATGGATTTCGTTAGGAGGCAACTTGGGCTTTGTTGTCTTGGCTTGTGCAGGGGATTTAGTGCTTGTTTGTGAGCTGCTAGTTTTAGCCTCCTTAGTTATTTTGGCCATGGGAATCATAGACAAAGTGAATATCCTTGGCAGACCAAGAGATCTTTGCTCTTGATGTTGCCTAATCATTGTATTTTCAAGACACTTCTTGGGTCTTCTAGGTTGCACCTAGAAGGCCTATTAATGTTACCAGCAAGATTGGCTCTTAGATAGGAAGGGAACGATGCATTGGCCATCACTAGGCTTTGGGCAGGTGAGGAGTTAGCATGTTGTGGTACCCTAATGACAAAGGATGGCTAAACTATTGTTGCAACATGCTATGGAACCCTAATCATGAAGGGTGTTATAGGTTATTGAGTTGACACTCTAATAATGAAAGGGGGCCTTAAACCTATCAAGGCTAAGGGGACCCTTGCACTACCAGAGGGCACCTGAACCATGAATGGTTACCATGCTTGTTCTAAATCATCATTGAAACTAATAGTGTTTATGATGTAGTTGGCATCGTTTGCATTTAGAGGGTCATTGTAGACCCTCATAGATTGGTTTTGCTACCTAACTGAGCTTGTGACATTGAGCACCAGCTCACCCCTATCAATCCATCTTTGGAGATCATCTTGTATAACTAAATAGAAGTCTGTGCTATGATCAGACAGTTGGTGGTAATGGAAAAACTGGTCCAACCTAAAATTATTTGGGAAAAGGGGCTCATTTGGTGCCATTGAGGTGGGGATTCTAAGTAGTTTGTAGTGCCTATCATGCCTTTTATGATCATCCTTAGACATTTGGTTATATTGGATGTGCTTGGCTTTCAATAGTTGATGTAGTAGTTATAATGATTTCAGTGGAAATGGGGTGTATTTGGAGTAATCCTTGTGCTTGAAGCTAGACCTTTGGCCATCTTACGTTGTGGCTACTGCAAATGTCGGGGGATTACTAGCCTTGATAGTAGAGTTGGCAACTTTGTTGTTATCTAGGCCTTTGGGTAGTCTATACATGGGCCCCAAGTTTTTTGTTTTGACCCTTTTGGCCACAGTTGCCATGGTTGCACTTTGCTTCCCCTTATCCTAGTCTTTTTTGGCATGAAGGTTTTTATAGGCCATGTAGGCTGGGTCCTTACTAGCTTCAGCTGCATCTTGTATGCTTTGAGTTTAGGAAAAATCTTAGCTCAAGGACTGTAGGGCCAAGTAGTATAGTTTTGACTTGATAAAGTTGTTAACTACATCTTTGAAGATGTCCATGAGGTGCTTCTTAGCTATTGGCTCTCGAATTTCATTTAATGAGGCACTCCAACATTGGATTAAATTTTGCATAGGATCTAGGTGGCCCTGGTTGACCTACATCAACTAGTCTAAGATCACTTTTGGCTTTAAGTTGTACTTGAAGTATGTCATGAACTAGCTTAAGAGGTCTTCTAGAGAGGAGATGGAGCCTCTAGGTAGTGTGCGATACCAGTCTAAGGCTTTGCTAGTTAATGACATGGAAAACACATGCATAATGGCATGTGGCCAAGTTTGTAGTAGCAAGCACTTGGACCTCAATGTCACCAGATGTGCATTGTAGTGCCCTTCACCATTGTACTTAGTGGATTAGGGTAGTGGAACCCTAGTTGGAAAAGTTAGTGGAAAGATAGTAGGACTTATCAGATCATCTTGGTAGAAGTCCACTACTTGAATTATTTCAAAGGAGGTAGCCTTAAGCCACTTCACCTCTTCTGTCAAGGTTTGGATCAATTGGAATGCTTGATCCAAGTTTTGTGATGTTCCAGTAGGTTGTGCTAGTTATGCCATCCATTGTGCTGGTTCTGTGGTCCATGACCTAATTGTAGGTTATGGGACCATGCAAGGTGCTTGTTGCATTATCTATGTTATGGGCATAGTGATTGGGGAAATCCATGCATGTGTGGGTTGGGCCAATGCTGAGGATGCCAACAAAGGAGGTAGGACATAGGTTGCTTGAGTCATTTGAGGCTTGAACATGGACCTTGCATTACATATAGCTGGGTTAACATGGTTGCTACTAGCAAGAATGGTAGAGTAGGTTGAGATGAAGCCACAAAGGGCAAGTGAAAAGAAGCTATTACATCATAATGCATGTATTACATCTAGTGAGTTACCACTACCGGTGTAGATCTGAGCCTAATGAAGTGGAAAGGTGATGCCAGTGTTATGACAATCTCTAGGAGGACAAGTGAACTAATCTTAGGAGCGGCTAGAGTAGGGATTGTTTGTTGGAAGATGGTGGAAAAAGGAGTCTCATGTTTGGAATGAGCTTCAAGCTCGTCCACTTCCTCCTATAAGTTTTCCTCATAGTCAGCCCCTACATCATGCTCACCTACTAGGATGAGCTAGGACAATAATCGATGATGGGAATTTATGAGTCAGATGATGTCAAATGAGGAAGAGATATACTCCCATCCATCGCTGTGGATTAGTTCAAAGTCTTATTTTGCCTCCATGTCAAGGTGCTCTATAGGTAATTTTACTTGGATCTTTACACATATGAAGTTATATTGCTCATTATTGAGCATGGCGTACTGTTGGTTTTGGTCACGTAGTGTAAGGAACTACCTTGGCTCAACCATTACAAGGCTTAGAGAGTTGTCACTCCTAGTCTCTTGTTGGATAGGCATGATCTCAAGTGTGTTTGAAACTGATCTTGAAGGTTGATCTATATTCATGGTTGCAAATCAAGTTGTAAATGGAAATTGTAGAGGCTATTGGCTACATAATATAGTGGAACAAGCTAAACTAACTTTATTTGGTTGATACTACTGACTATGCTCTCCACTATGAAGAGCTAACTATGCTGTCTATGTTGACTATGCTCTCCACTATGAAGAGCCAAGTATGCTCTTCACAACAAAAAGCTAACTATGTTGTCTATGCTAGAGATAACTATGGTCCAAATGAAGACAATGTGAACTTAGCAAAATAGTGGAAGTAAATGTGGTTTGAGGTTGTCACACAGGGTCCCAAGGGGACTGACTAAAGGGTCCAATCTACACAAATGGATCAATGGACAACTACAGTGCAGAGAGCTCATGAAATAACCTTAGCAGAGATTAAAATAGGGGTTGGCCCTCTTTCTAGTACTAGGAAAATATGGTGATTAAAAACATTGATAGTTGGAACACAAAGGGATCCATGAGTGCATAGTTTTAACCCTAAGTCCATGTGAGGGGTTGTTATAGGCAAATATAGGGCACCTTGAATAGTCTTTTCAATTGAATAGGGACCTACTAAATGCAACTGGGGTGCTAGATGTAATAGGGGTGTAGCATGGTTAGTCGCGATGCTGATGCAAAATGATGCTAAGTGTCAGGTGATGTCAATGGTATTAATGGTGTTAGCGTGAATGAGCATAGTCAAGGGATTTCAGCAAAAAATGATAGTATTAACATGCTGGGACCATCACCCAAGTGCGGTTATGTAATAATATGGTAGAAAATGGATGTAAAATGCTAGAAAATGCAAGTAAAATTCTAAAAATGCAAAGGATGGGAGAGAGAGAGTGAAATACCACCCTATTAGGGTTGAGCATACTTAACTCCAAAAGAGGTGAGAAGGTACGTGGTGTACAACAAGCAAAATGGACAATGTAGTCATAGTCTCAAGAGTGTTTGGTTGCAAAGACAAATGATATGTTGTGGTGTCTATGCCTACTGGATCAATTGCCATGGTATGTAGTGGATTGTGGTGTTTGTGGTAATATCCAACTTTGCATCTCTTCGATTCACTAGGATGCCTAGGATTTTTGTCTACCCAAAATGCCAAAATACCAACTTTTCAAATTCCAAACCAAATTTTTTTACCAACCCTTGAAATTTTTCCAACCCTAGAAACATAGAGGGCTAAGGTATTTATAGTGCTAGGTTTTGTGTGAAATGTGGAGAGACTGCCACATGGAAAAGGGGATGGTTGGAACTATGCTATCACCCAACTACATTCTCCACTAAGGGTAGCAATGTTATGCTCTGTTGTTCTTAGTCAGACTTTGCAAAGCTAAGAGATTGTGACTACACTACTGACTACATGTTTGTGTGCTGAGAGAACTACAATGTAACTAAAAAAATGTAACTTTGGAGACTATGCTCTCCATGGGGAAAGAACATAGTTACAATTTGTGGACAAATAGGGCATACAACAAAAATGCATTTTGCTAACTACACTTGTTGGAGGTGAGTTAGACTTAAGCTGAGTTCCGGTGCTATCTTGTGGAGGTTGTTGGAGGTTGTTTTGGCTAAGTATGCTTAACTAAACTCTAGACTGGGGGAGAGTTTAGTCCTATAATTAGAAATTTTTTTGTAAAAAATGGCCCTGTGCTAACTAAGCTCTCCACAAGAGGTTGACTATACTCTCAACTAGGGGTGAGCATAGTTCCAACACTTATCAAAACTTATAGAAGCTGGCTTCTAGTTGACTATGCTCTGGGGTAGTGGATAGTGTAGTCTTGACACTTAGAAAACTTTTTTGATAACTATGCCTACATGTTAAATATGCTTAACTATGCTTTGGGGAAATGAAGAGCGTAGTTACAACACTTAGAAAATTTTGCACTTAGGATGCTGAAGTCCAAATTTGATGGTTTTTCACTTGCCAATCTCTAATATGCAAATTTGGCTATGTTGACTACTAGACAACCATGGTCTGAATTGGAGAAACAAGTGGCTAGCTTGTACTTGTTGTATGAGGTAGAATTTAGGCATCCCAAGGACACTAAGCAAATGCTTTCAATGGTAAATGTGGAACACAAGGTTCTTAAGGAAAAGTTCACTGACCAAAGATTAACTACCAAGAACTTAGACAAGAGGATGAATAACTACCAAGAGCTACAAAATGCACTTAGAGTGTTTGATATCGAACACAAGCAATTCGCTAATTGGTTTGTCAATGTGAAGAAGTTGTTCATTGTAATGCATTGTCCATGGAATATGCCCATTCTATCCCACATTGGTGATGTTGCATGGACTGTGAATGATCCTTGGAGTAAGGAGGAGAAGATGAAGGCATTGTTGTATGCCTTTTGCCTTCCACTAGCCATAGCTACCTCAACCATGGTGTGCATCTGAAGCTAGAAATGATCGTTCAAAACCTCAAGAACCTCCACTGCCTGGGACATTTTGATCTTAACCATCTTCATGCCATAAGAGGATGTGTTGTTCAATTTTTTTGGTCATGTTCTAGTGTTCAATTTTGTGTCATGAGCACCATAATTTTGTAATCAATGTTGATCTGTACACTCAGGAATTTACTTTTGTTTTGTTATGTCATGTGTCAATCAATAATCCCATAACTTTCCAATTTTGTAAAGAACTTAAGAATAAACCTTGCATTTAGCCATGGAGGTATGATGAAGTGTCTTCAGTTGGTTGCATTGATAGGATGTTGTCAATGGAACCCCATCGACAAGATCCCATCGACGTAGGGTTTCTCATGTTGACGTGTACCCATTAACATGGCACACTAGTAGGTCTATAGATATGACACCCTAGCTATGTTAAAAAGAGTTAGAATTTTAATTACTATCAAAACTCTTGTAGTTTTTTTTTCATGAGAGATTGAATAATTTTCTAAGTGCCCACAGTAGGAGTTAAGGAGTGTATGGAGCTTTAGTTGGGCACTGTTGTACTTGAGCACTGCAATGTGTGCAGGAACAAAGATGAGCTTTTTGATAAACCTTGTAGCACTTGGACTACCTTAGTGATTTATTTATGCATTTATTGTTTTCATTAATTAATTAATTAATTAGTATAAAATGATTAATATTATAAGTAATTAATTAATTAAGATAAATAAACTAGCATACGTAAGTACAACCACTTCGAGCATAACTATAACACTTGGTATTCCTAGTAGCCCTTAAAACTTAGTCACCCAACAATGTTGTACATGTTTAGGATGTGTTAAGAAAGTGGGAATAGATGCTTATGTTAGGATAGTTAGTTATTAATTAGCAATTAAAGTAGTTGAATTAGTTAATGAATTTATTCTCAATCTATTACCAAACTTATTCGAGAAAAATATAAAAATAATAAAAATCATGTGCTTTAATTACACTTAACCATACACTTGAGCCTCACAAGTGTAGTTAAGAAGACAATGATTGTTCCATGATTAGATTTATCTCCTACATTGAATCCTATGTATGAGAACACTAGAAATCCATGGAATTTGACTAGATCACACATGAACGTCTTAGTTATTTGTATAGTTGGGCATAGGGGTACCTCACTACTCATCACTTACCTTGGCTTGTTGTTTTGTGGTGGATGACTTGGCCATTTATATTACCCCTAGTGCATGGAAGCTATGGAAAAACAAAAAATATCATTTCTATCATAGACTACAAAAATGAATTTTAGTACTAATATATACGAACAAGACATAAAGAGAGCAGTGAGTGATTGCATGTGTATTCCTCCACTCTACTGTGGTTCCCTATATTTGTTTGGAGTGTTGTATAGTGGGTAGAGAAATGGCCAAAGGAATGGCAAGTTGATGATCCTAAATTGGCGACACTAGGGTTTTGAAATAATGGTTATCTCATGGGTAGTGGATTTTATAAGAAGCCACTACTTACTGTTAACTATATTTTTCTTCATATTTTTAATATATCAATTTCCATCACTACATCGATACGGTTTGATAAAATTTAGATTGAACTATGTCACAGAATTAACACTAATCAATAATCATAGCCAAAATGCTTGTAGGATATTGAAGTTGATCACACCCATGTTGATAAAATGTGAAATATTCATGAAAATTTTATTTATATTGATTTACATTGAGTTGCTCAATATGAATCAATATAAATTAATCAACATATCAAAGTTCATTACGGCTATGTTGTTCAAATGCAAGTTGGTCGAGAAAATTTCATCTTTACTGATTCATATTAATTCAATTGATGTGAATTGGTATCTATGCATATTAATATATCAATTTGGATTGAAGAAATTAATATTTGTAGTGATAACTTGGACTATGTTTCTTTACATATCGATTAACGTTGCATTAATCAATACACCATGATTTTATTTATAACTAGACATCTAACCCACAATATCTCTTAATGTTGTTGGTTTTCTAAAAGTTTTATTTCTTCACATGATATATATGGACATCAATCCTACAATTTTCTTCAATAAATTTTTTTTTATTAATTACATACCCATCACATTTTGTAATATGAAATTGTAGTAGGACAATAAATTTATTTGATTTATGTTTATAAAATATTATTCCTTTTTCACTTCTTATAATTACTTCTTATTACTGTGGTAGGAATCCACATATAACTTAGTTAGAAAGGACATTTGTAGGATTATTTGGGCTAAACATCACATCACAAGGTTTGCTTCATTTGTTGCAAGGATTTCTTAGTATCTCAAGGTCTCCACCTTTCCTAATTTTTAAGGGTCTGGTATGCATTTCTTGCAGCAAACCCATTCCCAAACTTTCTTTTATATTAGCTTCCATGTTGGTTATACACTACTATCCTATCCATTTAAAGTTGGTCATTCATGTCCATCCTCCCCCTCAATAATTAATCTAGGTCATCTCCCAGCCTAGGTTAATTAGTTAAATAATTATTAATGGATTTGAGATTTGGCCTTGCCAAGAGAATATACCAAAAGTAAGAGTGCTATGGGTTTTATATAATCTTAGCTATATATAAGATACGAGTAAGCTTTGGTCTTCCAATTGTTAATATCCATAATGCTTTTCCATAGTACAGATCTTGACCACTAACACCTATGGAAGGCATAATGAGAAACAAATGGAAGATCCTAGAGGTTTAATTACCAGTGAACATGATATATGATAGCCAAGTAGAAAATTGGAGGAATATGACCAAAAGTATAGAAGTAAAATAAGAATAGTAAATACGTAGAAAGATTTAATAGAAAATACTCTTTAAGATATGAAGTAGCACAAGCCAAGGAATGAAATGAGCTAACGTAAATGGTCAAAAATGATGGTAGATAAAAAAAATACATTCTTAGATAAGTCAACCTACCTTGTTCAGTATCATATCCTATCTGAAAGGGGATGACATATAAATTTATTATGAGGGATTGCTCCATCAATATACACTCTTCTTATAGAAGGGATTTTTGTTAGATTCTTTGGATTGTGAATTTTTAGCATTACCCCAACTATAAGGTTCTTGTGGGAGTGTGGCCCTGCTCATGGTTGAAGGTTCTTGTGGAACCATTTTTTACATATGAAGAACTTCTCTTTCTCTTTTTGTTATTTTCCTTTCTTTTAAGGCCTTCTTCAATCATGAGGTTCTTGTGGAAGCCAATTGTATTTTTGGATTTTTTTAATGGCCTACTTACTTGGGCACTAATCTAGTTTTAAATTCTTGTTTCACCTTTGTTGCTAGTCCCAATATGACACACCCTTTCCACCTTATTGACTTATCCAAGTATGTAATTAATAGAACCATATGTTGATAATCATGAACCTAACTTAGTTATTTCTTCTATGACTCATGGAAGTTTTAAACTTAAAGAATAGAAAACAAAAGGGTTGATTATACATAGTTTATTTTTTTTATTAATCTAAGGCTCACCCTTGGATTTTGGGTTTAAACCAACCTATCTCAAGGTAGGAGGAGTTATCCTTCTTCCTTGCATACTAGTCACGATACTAATGAATTCTTTAGAGTCCCAACTAATAATAGATTTTCCTATTATCTTCTAAATTTTTCAAGGAAAAATTTATAGAATTTTGGATTTATTGTGTTACAAGATTAAATAAGGCATTTTCTTGAGGTTACTTCCCATAACCTAGACTTGTAATTGAGCCTTTTCACTTCATAAATTGTCCTTGAGTAAGTTGGATCCTCATCCTCTTTTAGTTCCTCTATTTGGTGTTGATGATATTTCTTAAGTATTTGGCCATTTACTAAGAATGTAGTAGATAAATCCTTGATAGGTGCAATTAGGACACTTCCATTACTATGGGGTTGTAACACTAGATAGGGGCCTTCCCACTGAGTTGTTAGCTTTCCTAGAAATTCATGTAATCTCATGTTGTATAATAGGAATTTATCACCTATTGAAAAATATTTTTTAAATATATTTTTATCATGCATAATCTTCATTTTTATGTAATTATTCTTTCATATTAAGTGCATGTAGATGAAATTCATCATCATCATGTATTTGAGTCATTCTAAAGTTTTTATTTGTTTCTTCATCAAAATTTAATTGTTGTGCTAATCTTAAAGATTGGCACTTAATCTTTATAGGAAATAAACATTGTTTTCCATAAACAAATTGATAAGGTGAATATCCTAAATTTGGTTTATATGTAATCCTATAAGTCCAAAGTGCATCTTGTAAATTTTTTGATCAATCCTCCTTCTTGGTAGATACGATTTTTGTTAGGATCTTTAGAATAATTTTATTTGCATTTTCCACTTGATCATTTGTTTGAGGATGATAAGAAGTAGCTATCTTATGTTGGATTCCACAAGACTTAAGGAATTTCACCATTATTCTATTTACAAAGTAAGTTCCTTGATCACTAATGATTGCTCATAGGGTTTCAAACTATGTTAGGATCTATTTCCATAGAAAAGCTACAATAACTTTAACATCATTTTTTGGGGTAGGTTTTGCTTCTACCAACTTAGTAACATATTTTATATAGACAAAAATATATTGACATCCATTATATGGCAGAAATGATCCTAAGAAGTATATACCCCATACATCAAAAGGTTCCATTATTAAGATTGTATTAAGTGATATCTCTTTTCTTTTTGTCATTGCCCCTAGTCTTTGACATTTATCACATTGTTGGACATATTTATGAGCATCTCTAAATATAGTGGGCTAATAAAATCCATTTTGTAATATTTTTATAGTAGTTCTTAGACTATGATCAACCTGAATCAACCTAAATGTACTACCTAAAAATCAATTGGTAGCCCTATCCTTAAATGAAGTGTACAAGACATTCAATAAATGATGTCATGAACTTAGAATACAGAAAGAGAAATTTCAACTAGGACATAAGTCTCTCTATTGGAACCCCATAGATGTTCCTCAAAAAGCCAAATTCCAAACATTGTGGGAAGGGCCTTATATAATTGATGAAACCTTTTCTTTTGGGGCCATGATCATATACAAACTTGAAAGCCCAAACAAGAAGTAGTTGGTTAACATCTAATAGATAAAGCCTTTCCATGAGTCCAAGTAAGCTAGTGCAACAAATACCTCAACAAATGGACAACCATGCTCAATTTTTTAGATCTCTTCTTTCCAACTCAGTCATGGGGGAGATGGTCATCCATGCTAATCACATACATGGCTCCTTAGTTTTTCTATTTTTTGTTTTACACATTTTTATTTTTTTGAAATTGTTCATTGTAAACCTTTTTTATTTTAAATTTTTTCCTATTTTACATCATTTTTTACACCATTGTTAATATATTTAAATCTTTCTTAAGTATTTTACACTTTCTTATATATTCTACTTTATTTTAGTGTAATTTTCTGATTTTTGTTAATAAAAATGCTTTGTGCCAACAAGACACAATGGTGTTGTAGCTATTGCTAATGGTGGTTTGTGCTTAATGTTTTGTTTTCTAATGTTTGGTTTCTATTTTTGAATTTTTGTACTGATGGCTAAGACATTGTTTCTTTTTCATGGATTAAGTACTGAGTTCATGTCATCCATCCATCCACAAACACTATGGTTTTCCTCGTTTCACGAATTTGAGGTCTCTTTTATTAAATAAACTTTTAATAAATTTTTCACCTTGGTGGTTTCTAGAATTAGGAAGTATTCAAGGGGACTCAATACTCTTTGTACTCTTCTGCTTACTTGGGTGCATGAGTGTTTTTATGGATTTCTCACCATTTCATGCTGACCAATAATAGAAAGCTGAATAAGTATTTGCATGGTGTGGTTCCCATCAAAAAGAAAAAAAAAACAAAATAAAATAAAATGAAAGAATATAGATATATATATAATAAAATATGATAAAAATTCAAATCACACCCCTTTGACAAACAAATGGGCTACAAGCACTAGTTATGGGACTAGAAAGACATGTTATCAATGCCTGAAGATCCCCTCTAACTAAGGCCCTTCTCACTTCTTACTTCTCTTTTTTTTCTTTAAGGAATGATTGTTGTTCTATGAAAGTACTCTTGTGTCTCAAGGGGGTGGATCAGTCTTGGAGTTGTGATGCAAAGTAACTAAAAGTGATTGGTTTTGGTTTGGACTAAGGATGGATCTTTTCAGGTCATTGAAACATAAATCCACAAGGGGCTTCTTATAACCTCAATTTGGAACACCATTCCACATTCACCATCATTTGTTCATGCTACCATAACTCACCTCACTGCTAGTGTCCATGTTCTTGATTCAGTGTCTTTGTATGATGTACTTGAATTCTTTGGTAGAATCTTTTAGGTTTTGGTCCTTAAATTTCATAAACCATTAATCACCTATAGGGCCCATAGACTCCTTAGGTTGAGGTTATGCAAGGGCAATTAGGGCATGTGCTTGCTATGGGGAGGATCCACTTGCATATCTCTTGGTTAGGTTCATTAAGCATCTTATTCTTAGGCATTATTGCAATTAGAATCTTTTGTACATCCATCTTTTACATTTGATAGTGTGCTCCTTTACATTATTTCTTTAATTCATACATTATCCATCAAATTTTTAAATTTTTAAGCTTTTAAAGACCCTCTTTAGTGATTTCATCATATTCTTGGCTTTTCTGGGATGCAATAGACCCCAAATTCATTTAAAAATTCTTTATATTTTTTGAAATACTCAAGTTTGAAAATTTTGTTTATAGACCCCATAAACAGGGTCTCGTCGATGGAGCCCATATGTATATGAGGCGTATATAGGAATCCCCATTAACATAGTGTAAAAATACTATAAATATGTGTGACCCCCTTAGAAATTTTCACATTTTCTCAAATCTCAAGGGATTTTTTTTTTTTTTGCAATTTTTAGAGATCATAACTGCCTAATTGTTTGTCCAAATCACTCCGTTTTTTTGACCTTATTGCTTCCATATGTAAGCTCTTAGTCGTGGGGGCTACAAATGTGCCATTTTTGATAAAAAGTTTTTCACCATTTTTCTAACTCCCACAAATGTTTAACTAGGAAATCAATATTTAAACACCAAATTACAAAAGTTAAACCCTTCCAACAATCTTCGGTGACACTTAGCATAAAAATTAATTAATAAAATAAGAATAAAATAATCAATCTTCCATGATCCAATTGTAGCCAAGTGTAATTGATTAATGAGATAAGGTATCCAAATATTTTAAGTTACATATTTTATCTACTAATCCATAGATGTATTTTGATCACAAATGGTACCAAGACGCAAACACACATAGGAAGGAGGACTATCTCAACCAAGGGAGAAACAACCAAGAATGGGAAGGGGCCAAGAATAGGCCTAGGAAGAATCATTTACAACCCATGCCACGAGACCTCTTACGAAAGAGGCTAAAGTGGAGCCTACTTGTCAGATTCTAAAACAAGTGGCAACAATAGAACATTTCCACTGAGATGAGACACCAGCTCAATAGGTAAACCTTGAGGTGACCTTGATGGAGGCCTGCCAAACTCAAATTAGATCAAGGGAGGTGTAGAAAATGGTGCTGTAGGAGTTGAACTTTGGCTCTTTCTTGGAGCAAGCAACTAAGGAGGTATATGACCAATTGAAGACCTCTCCCATGTGGTTAGTTATCACTTCCAGCGGGGAGTGGTATATGGGAGATATGTTCTTATTTTGGAATAATAGGTAGTAGGTTGGTTCAACGATCAAAGTTAAGGATATTTTAGTGTCCTACTTAGTGCAGGCCATTGTAGAGGCACTTAGATTACCTAAAACTAGGGTGAATCTCATCAAGATTTTGATGCAGGTAGACCCTAACATAAAAAAGAAATGGATTCAGTGATGCTATGGTGTCAACCCCAAGGGTTACAACATGCTCACACCAACAAAAATAGTTCACTAGGAAATTATGGCCTTTCACTTAAATCCCATGGTGAGGCCAAGCAAGATCACTATCTTTTCTACCTATGCATGTGCCACTTTGAGTGGGAGATTTGCAGTCAACCTTCCAAAGATAATCTATCTAGAGATAGAGAAGGAGTTTAAGAAGAATGAATGTGGAAGGAAGACACTCCCCTTCCCATGCCTCATTAGAAAACTATGTTGAAGGTGAGGAATAGTTTGCTACACTAATGATACTATCTAATGTGCTCTAACTTCTAATTGGATAGAGATGATGAAGGACCAAATGCCAGCAACAATAATCTAAGAAGAGGAGTAGTAGCCACTAGCTCCACTTACCACTTAGAAAATTATGTTGGATGTTGCTGCAACATCCCAATGGTTGCATGAATACTAAGAATGGCTCTTTAGTGATCAAGAGTAATAAGTAGGCATGAGTGGTGGAGACCCATTTGTGTACTGGTCAAAAATGAGTCACTTGAACGAGGTGGCCTAACTAGTCATCCTAATGGGAGGAGGTGGACCCATTTTTTCTACTCAATGAATGTAGTTGTCTATGAGATTGAATCCTAGTGCTAGAGAGGTAATGGTATCTCTCTTAGAATAACAACAACTCCCAAAGATTTTTGAGAACACCACGACCTTCTTAATGTGCTTAGAGAAGGGTGAGGGGGCAACGATACTAGTGATGTAGCACCAAGGGCAAGAAATAGCAGTAGAGGTGGTTTCTGATAGAATTTCCAAAATACTTAATGCATTTGTAGTGTTTGTACCAGACATGTCTGCATTTAAAAGATGTATAGATGTCTACAGGGACCATAAGCAATAGATTAAGTGCATCATAACATGAACAACTACTAGACCAACTTGTAGGAATTAGGCAACTACTTATGGATGTTCTTGACCTTCTAGATAGTATAACTACAACCTAGTTGGAGCTACCAAAGGCAAGGGGAAAAATATTATATTAGAGGGGAAAATTGAAATAAATAATGAGCTAAATGAACACTTGGTTGTGGAGGTTGTTGAATTAAGAGCCTAGATTACCAACCTTGCATTTCTCAATCTAGCATTGACAAGAGATGAAGCTCTTGAAAAACTTCATACCAAGTTGAAAGAGGTTGAGAATGCGATGAAGATGAAAATATTCTATTGATCCTTAGTAGAGGCCACTTAGCATAAAATTTAGAAGGCCTTAGATCTAACCTACTTGGAGAATGTGTAGTTGAACATAGAAAATCATCACCCATGAAATGTTGATGCACATAAACAAAAATTGACTAATTTTATCCATCAACAGCAAGAGCAACTAGCTAGAGAAAACATAGAGTTAAAGAGATTGATAGTTGAGAACAGAAACCTCTCCATGGAGTAGGTTTGTACCCTTCACCAAAATACTATAATAGAGGTAGTCACCTAAAAATTAGAGGCTCTCAAATTTGAGAGAGTCAAGTATCACTGTAGAGACTAGGTTAGCCTACAGAAGGAAGTAAATTAAAAACACATGCAAATGATAAAGAAAAAAGTGAACAAGACCCTCTAGCAACTCCAATAAGAACTCAAATTATGGTAGCCCATCATTGATGGGATTGATTAGTACAATAAAGTAGAAGTTCACCTAAAGGAGTTGTAGATAGAGGAAATGACTAAATATATGAAGCTTGGCAATTTCTAGTATGCAAACCTAGCCATGTTGACTATTGGATGGTTGTGATCAGAATTGGAAAAGCAAATGGCTAGTTCATACTTGTTGTACAAGGTTGAGTTCAAGCATCACAAGGACACCACACAAAAGCTTGTGATGGCAAACACTAAACTCAAGGTTATCAAGGGAAAATACATTAATCAAAGATCTACTGTCAAGAGCCTGGTCAAAAGAATGAATGACTACTAGGATCTATAGAACATAGTAAAGGCATTCAATGTCATATCTAAACAATTTGCTGCATCATCTATCAACATCAAGGAGATGTTCCTAGTAATGCCCTATCCATGGGACATCACCATTCTAGCCCACATTGGTAATGTTTTGTGGATTGTGAATGATCCCCAAAGCAAGGAGGAGAAGATGAAGGCCTTATTGGATGCCTTTCACTTTCCACTAGAGGTAGAAACTATAGTAGGATAGCCATAGTGACCTTAGTCACTATGCATGTCCAAAGCTAGCGAAGGTCCTTCAAAATCTTAGGAGCCTCCACCACGTGGGATTGTTTGATCTTCTTAACCACCTTCATCCAATTAGAGGAGATGCTTTCAAGTTTGAGCAGTTATGTCATGGTGTTCAATTTTGTGCCATGAACACCAAAAATTTTTGTTATGATGTCAATTTGTACACTGGGTACTCAATTTTGTTATGTGAGTTTGGTATGTCAAGATTTAGTCAATAATCCCATACCTTTTCAATTTTCTAAAGAAACTTGAGGATGAGTTTTCATTTGGTCATGGGGATATGATGAAGCGTCAAAGTGTTGGGTCAATGAGCCCTTGTTGATGTGGCCTTGTCGATAAGTCCTTGTTGACATGGTGTTGCCCCATTGATTGGGCCATGTCGATGTAGTGTTTGTTGTGTTTATAAGGCCCTATCAATGCAACTCCATAATAAAGTCTATAAATATGCGCTCACTAGTCATGTTTAGTGAATGTCTTATCATATTTGTAGCAAAGCTATTGTAGTTTTGTCATTTGAGAGTTAGAATATTTTTCTGAGTGCCTATAGAAGGAGTTAGAAAGTGTATGGATCTTTATTTGAGCACTAATTTGCCTGACCACACTAGTGTGAATGGTAATAAAGATGAGCTTTTTGATCAAACTTTGTAGCACTTGGAATAGATTAATGATTTATTTATGCATTTATTTTTTTTATTAGTTATGCAATTAATTAAGATAAACTAGACTTTAATTAATTAATTAATTAAGCTAAATAGATTAAACACATAAGTACGACCACTTCAAGCATAACATACAACACTTGGTAATTCCAGTAGTGCATAATGCTTGGTAACCCAACAGTGTTGTATGTGTTCAAGATGTGTATAGAAAGTGGGACCAGATGCTTATGTTAGGATAGTTAGTTATTAATTAGCAATTAGATTAGTTAAATTGGTTCATCAATTGAGTTTCAACTTGTTATTAATCATAGATAAATAAAATATAAAATAATAAAAATCATGTTCCCCAATTACACTTAACCATACAATTAAGCTTCACAAGTGTAGTTGGGAAGACTACAATCATCATGATTAGATTTCACCTCCTAAAACTAGTGTACTAAGGAACTGAAGATCTACAAAATTTGACCATATTGCATGTGAATGCTTGTAATTCATATGGTTAGATGTAGGGTAGACTCGCCACTCATCAACAAAGGATACACAAAGTAAGAATATTCCAACCTGATGAGCAATGGAGTAGTCCAACACCCAATCATATGAGATACGAGTGTTCATGTATAGCTTAGTTGAATTCCATAGACAAGGTAATATGATTATGCTAGTAATTGGTTTGAGTTCATGATCGTTGTATTTCCACATGGGCTAGGAAAATCAATGTGTATGGTTAACTCACAATAAGGTGTATCATAACTTATGTTGCTTTGGCCATTTTACTCCTAGTAAACATGAGGTAAATGAAAGTTGCTTCTAAGTCTAAGTAAATAAGAAATGAATCTAGTCTAGCCTAGGTAATGGACATTCATTCCTCACTCTCTACACATGTCTTGGACTTATGTAATTGTTACTGAGATTACCAAGTATCTCACTACTACATGAACCAAGTAATAATACTATTGGGTTATCAAATGATCACACTTTATATTCAAAATTAGTCGTATCCATTTTTCTTAACAACAATAAAAGTAAAGTTCATGGGAAAGTAAAAAATAACTAAGAAAATAGTAATCAATAGACTAAGTGAAAATAGTAAACATTATTCTATGTAAACAATAAAAATTAAGTGGATGATAAAATGGTAAAAAGTAATCTTGATCTTTGTTGTTCACAATTGTGTCCAAGTACAAGATGCTTGAATAAAGACTTTATATAGGCACTTCACACCACATTGCATGCATACACTGCTAAGTGCTAAGTACTAAAATCAAGAAAAAAAACTAACAAAGTTTTGCTAATGTGGAATGAAAATTGTTGTTTAGGCCGTAGGCCTAAGTGTCATATTTATAGGTTTGCATGTGTCTGCAAAGTTAAATATCTAACATCATAGCTTGTTTCCTAATATTGGTGATCCGATATGAAATTCTCAATATCCTAGCCTTCCAAAAATGTGATTTATCATACCCCCACAACTAACTAAAAACTTATCTTTGAGTTAAAAAACAATGAGAATGAAATTCCTTACAAAATTGGAAGGTAGATTTACATGAAACTAACTACTATGTACATGACTCTTAATTGCCACAATAATGTTTACAAAATGGCACAAGATATGACATGACACTAACAAAAAAAGAAAAATTTAATGAAGCTTGATGTAGCCTTATGTAGTTCTTGGTTGTTGTGGTTCCTTCATTAGTTGCTTTCCCTTGTTGTCAGGCTTCTTAAAATTTGTGTCAATTCATGAGTGCTTGAAGTTTTTCCTCTTTCATTCTTGGGCCTTGTGTCATCCATGCTTGTTGTATAATATGTGATGAAGTAGGTACATTCCATGGGCATGGTAGCTATAGAAACATCAGATTTGCCTTGACATACCAAGTTGCCAATTGCCTCTTTTCCTCTTCAAATGCTCTAGCCTTTTCTTGTAGTTCATGATAATCAGTTAATCTTCTGGCCAAGTTTGCTACTACATCTTTTTTCCCTTAGTAGCAAGCCTTCACTACTTCTAGTTCAATGTTTGCCACTTAGAGTTTTTGAAAATAATCTTTTTGATTTGCAAACTCTTTTTCATATAGAGCATATGTGACTACTACTTGTTGTTCTAATTCATTCTTAGACATGCCTACTGTCAACATGGCTAAGTTAGCATAACAAAGGTTAGCTAATCCCATGTACTTTCTTAGGTCTTTCATCTATAGGTCTTTATTTTTCTGCTTTCACTTGGTGGACAAGGTTATAACTATTTAGAATGGGTTGCTAGTTAGGATTTTGTGCTAAAATGGTGTTGATTTTGGGTTTGGCCATTTGGATCTTCTTCTTGTTGATTTGCTTATATGTTCCCACATGATCTTGGAAGTTTTTATTAAGCCTCTTGTGTTTCTTTGCCTTATTTTGCCACATGCTTATCTTAATAATTAACTTTTGTTAGATGGTTTGTACCTCCTCTATTGAGAGGGTTCTATTTTCTCTTATGAGGTGACTCATGTCTTGGTTAACCCTCACTAGTTATTTCCTTAACTGGTGGATGCTCTCTTCTAAAAATGTTTTTTTGCTTTTTGATAGTGGTCAACCTCATGTTATCAGCAATAAGTTGTTTATTTTCCTCATGTACTGTGATAAGTGCCTTGACATGTGCATATGTTTTTGCTTTAACTATGGAGGCATTCCATACTGCTTTCTCCTTCTCTATTGCCCATCTATTTATTTTTCTCAATCATGCTATTCATCTACTTAGTTATGAACTGTTCTATCTAGTCAGGTGCAATAAATTGTGTGGGATCTCTTCATTCAACTCGAAGGGCTACAAGCTCTTGTTGTAATTTTAGAATTTCATTTTCTACATGCTTTGCCCTTGTCTCTTCCATGACTAATTTTTCTTTGGTAGTGATGAGCTTAGATTTTACTATAGTGACATGATTGGGGATGTTGAAGAGTGTTCTCATGACTTGCCCAATCTATAGTAGTCTATCATGTGCATCCTCATGGTCAAAAGGAGTGATAAATGTCCTAGCTAACATTTGAGCATCTCTAGCTCTAGTTAGATCTACCGATGGTACAATAGGTATGTTGAAAACTTCGTTAATGTGATTAGTAATCACCTCTACTACTCCCACTACATCTTGGTACTGCATTACTACTACTATGGCTTCTTCTCTATTCTCAAGCACCACTTGGAATGATAAATCATTCCCAAATAACTATTGTGACCATTGATTCGATCCTCCTAACTATAGTGAGATTTGTCCACTTGTTGAATCTATTGAAATTGTGGGCTAGATGGCACTATTAACAACTCTATAAAGGTTTTCCCCCTCCCTTATTCCCCAGCTAATGATTTCTATAATCTGTTGTAGATGATTCATCGATGGTCTATAATTTTGTGGTGGCAATGGTGGAACTTGTTGTTGTTGTTGTTCTTATTGTTTCTTTTATTCTTATTCTTTATCATGATCCTTTCTAGATGGTGATGGTTTGAGAAACTCAGCATATGAAGCATTTTGGGCTTTCTTGGGAATGTCATTGGTGTATTCCAAGATCTTGGCTTACTTGCACAACTTTATGATAAGGTAGGAAAATGGAAGTATTAGCTTTATTGTCTTCCTTTCTTCTAACTGCCTTTGAATTTCCATAAAATAGAGTTGTGCGAGGTTTCCATTGTATTTTTCCATCAGAATCGCAATTCCTCTAGTTGCATAAGTGGATAGTTGATTGAGTCTTTTTGTTGGGAATAGGTGATAGGTGCCAAATTTGAAGTAGTTTCTTTCTTCCAAAGTTAGCTCATTATAGCCCTTATCTTCTTTACCATCAGTCCATTTTAGCCATAGTTTTCTAGTTTTAGGATTAGATCAGGTGGACAAATGTGCTAACCTTTTCCCTTTGCTGGGTATATTCAGAGCTTCTATAATTGCCTTGATTGAGAATGAAATTGAAATTCCTGCAATGTTAATTGTGGCACCCTCATCCTTGTTGTGCCAAAACTGATAGGTTTTCGTAAGGTACCATTAACCACTATAAGATTGGATAGGTCATAATGGTGATGCCTTAAGTTGTGTCTAAACTGCTTTTGACATAAATTCCATGAACAGGCCAAAGTTCATTTCCATAATGACTATGGTCAGGATGGATCTTTCTTGAATATCTTGGAGGTAGTTTTGTGATAATTTGAGGCACTGTGCTTGCACTAGTGGTTCTTTTGCCTCTCCTTGGGCTAATTTTCCTATAGCAGGAGTATCTTGATGAATGATAAATGATTGGGCTTCTTTCTCCTCATTTTTTGGTCCTTGTCCTCCTATTCCACCTCTACCTTGGCCTCTTGGTTGTTTTCTTGCACCTTGTAAGGGTCCTCCTTGTGCTCTCCTCTTTGGAGCCATCTATAATCATTAAGGAATTAGGAATCATTAGATGGAATTTTCTAATTTTTATAACTTCCTTTCTTTCTCATGCTTTTAGTTAGATTAAGTTCTTAGTTTTTAGGATTGTAGAGTTAGACAATTTTTGCAAAAATTTATTCCATAGGTGTTATTTTCTTTGTGGCTCCTCATAGTTCTCTATTTGGCTCTTATTTATGGCTCATTATGATTGGTTATGGTTCTTTAAGAGTATTATTTGAGTGTTCTAACTTTTTCGTGATTAATTCTTATTAACAATTTTCAAATCTCACCTCATCCTTAGCCTTAAAGTACTTTATGGGTGTTAGACGTTTTTGAAAAATTGGCTTAGACTTTCCTCATTAGCAGCCCCCACAACTAACATGAGCACTCCATGATGAAATAAGTTCAAAAAGCATGAAAACCAGAGTGATAATGATCAAGGTATGGCTTGGGAAAGTTAGGAGGTTAGAGCTTAGATTAGAGAAGAAATTTCCAAAAATCTTCCTTGTGTGCAAATGAAAATGATGGAAAATTTGGTTAAGTCCCCACGTATTTATACTTTTTGGCAAACTCAATATTGGGAACCCGACATCAAGGATCCAATATTGGTGAAGACTTAATATTGAAGCACAAAACTTTGTAATTTTCATAATATTTTGATGGGAAATTTGATTGTTTTGGATTCCTAGAAGGTTTTAAGGTTGCTCAAAGGGTTTGGATGATGGATATATGCATATTTTTATGAAAGGTTTGTTGCTAGAAGTTCATAGAGAAGGAATCTTAGCTACGAAAGTTCATAAGATGGATTAAGAAGGGTAATGGATTCATGTAGTAAGAATGGATAGTTTAAATGTTATGGGAAGTGTATATTGATGCTTGAAGATTGAAGATGATGTGGAATCACTTAGCAGGTATAAGGTACAATAGTTATACAAGTGAGTCCTCCTCAAAGAAGGCTCCAACCCTTAATGCCCTTGTATAACCATGTCTAAAAGTGTCCTTAGGCACTTAAGGAGTTGAATGTAACACATACCTATTTAGTAAAACACACATGTTAGTACCACTAGATTGAGAAAATAATGTTATGTTACTGAAAACCACAAGTTATAACTATTCAACCAGTGAGATGAGATGGACTTAGAAGGGGTTTTTGAAATTAGGATGTGAGGCATCTTACCATAGGAATAATAAATTCTTGGGTTTTATTAGTGGTTAAAGTAATCACTAGCCTTTCTATTCAAGATTCAAACCAAGTCTAGACCACCGTCTAGTGACATCACATTATTTCATCTCTTGGAGTTACAACTATAAGACTATCAATGTTTCAAGGAGTATCATCACTTGGTGTATTGTCAAAAAAGGGAGTTTATTTATGGTACTTTGATTATTGTTTTTTATATTTTTGAGAAGTCATCTACCTTCAAGCATGGGTAACATGTCTTTCTATTGGGACCTCCAGAAATTTATTTTGTGCTCTTTTATTTTTATTTGTGTCAACCTTTCAAGGTAGCACTTATTTTACTCTTACTTACATTAGATGTACAAGGATATAGTACAATCTTAACAACATGATAGAACTCACTACAATAATCTAAAAGAATCCATAAATCCCGTTGATGTCACACCCTTTTCATTCCCACTTGGTTCTTCACTTTTCGGTCTAGGCACAATGATCACAAGTTTATTCTTAGTTGTATGATGGAAAAGAATATCATTATGGCCATCGTAAGAACTTCTTATAATGGAATGAATGGATGGATGATTTGGGCTCACTGTGCAAATAATCAGTCCCTTATGACTTAATAGCATGGAGAAATCTTCACTTTATTGGATTGCATGTTACCTTCATTTATAATATGTCTTATTTGTAATCAAAATTATTTACAAAGGGTTTGAAAAAAAAGTATGAAAGAAATGTGAAAAAGTATAAAGAATGAAAAAAATGTTAAAGAATATAAAAAATTTAAGAAATGAAAAGTAGCAAAGAATGAGAAAAGATTAAAGAATGTAAAAAGGTATATCAAAAAATTAGAAATTTAAAAGTATTGTACAACAAAAAATACAAAAGCACTATTTAATTTTGGACTTAAGATAGGGCATCTTCCCCACGATTGAACTCATGGAAAAGTGTTCAAAAAATCCTCCCTATATCTCCTAGATCATACAATCTAAGTAGTTTACTTACCATGTTTATTGATTTAACTTTTGTATTATTATCCTAGGTAATTTTAATGGTAATGGAATCTTAATCGTTTGAGTTCTTATTTTCTTTTTCCATTTGTGTATGATTAAGATTTAATAGTTTCATTTTTGGGTCCTTAGTTGGAGTCATTTTCCTAAATGGAAGTTAATAAGTGGATTAGGTTGTTCCATGTATTTTTTGGATAATTTTTGGTTCTCAATTAGTGGCCATGGGGTGTCTTTTTATTTTGTGGATGCTACTCTCTCTTGTGTGCACACTTGTTCTTCACACTTTTTGTGGACTAGTGTGATGATGATGTTAACATTTTGAAGTGTCAGTCCATAACTGTACCCTTTTCTTTTAGTAGTAATGCATGGAATTTGTTGCATGTGTATGGATCTATGCTTGTCCTCCTTAGAGATCTCAATACATAG
>MNCI01004656.1:271283-298698 GCA_015680685.1 Gnetum montanum
CATCTAATATCTCTAGGAAACACATCAATTCAAACTACTTCTTCTTACTATCCACCAAAATACTATAGACCTACTACACCAAGGATGGATTAGAGTTCTCACACACATTTTCCAATAGTTGGCCTATCAAATTTCCCTTCTAATCCTTTACCACCAGTGCCACCACCTGCTATGCAAGGTGAATTTCCATCACAGCCACAATAGAGAAAAGCTACAAGGGTAGTGAATACTTAGATAGAGAATCCTACCAACAATACTAAGGGCCAAATCAAGAAACATTCTTTGTTTAAAACAAGTTCTAAAAAGATTGGTAGAATTAGAGCTTCAACAAGATCAACTTCCCCTACCAAAAGTTCCCTTACTACCCACAAGCTTTTATCATCATCCAATTCAAACATGTAAACTATCATGCTTACTAAAATCATTATAGATTGAATAAAGGTAGGAACACTCCCTAAAAAGAGAATTGATCCAAAAGTTCCTTTGATTTATCTACTAGTAGTTGGAAATATACCATGCAAAGCTCTATTAGACTCATGTTCTAGGCTANGCTGCTAATATTGCTCATATGGTAAGGATAGGCTCCACTTGGGTAATATGTTGGCTAAAAGGATTGCTTGATATTACCTTGAGGATAAGATAGTTATCTTGGCATTTTCTTCTTAACAAAGCTTGGATTGACTACATATACTCGAGATTCTTACAAGTGGACCATAACAAGACAACATTATTTAGGATGTTTGTACTAGCACATAATGCATCCTTCCTCCTCTAAATTGGAGTCAATGTATCCTTCAATGATAGTAACTTTTCCCTTATGATTATAAATTTCTCATCCATAATCTTTTTTCTTCTTTCTTTTCCTACCCCTATTAAGTGCTTATTTGGTCTTTTGTTCTTGAATCTCTAGGATTGTAGAAAATTTTTCATCCATTGATTCCTGGACTTTCTCTACCTTAGTTGCTATATCATTGACTAATTTTTGAATAGGTAGAGTCTTTTTCTGGATAACATCTTCGAAGGTTTCATCCTTTTTCTTATCACATATTTGCACATCACTCTTTCAAATTGATGGGTCTTTGTTATACTCTTCAGCTAATTCCCTCTTTCTCCTCACTTCCCTCCTTTTCCACTTGGTTAATCAATCTTTGGATGCAATGGATAGTCATTTTTTATAACCTTCCTTGGGCATAAACCCTAAGAGTTTCTCTAGTTTTGCTTTGCAACCCATCTACAATGTGCCTAAGCTATTCCCCTAGTTGAAATCTATGGCCTAGGCATCTATGCAATAGGGAATATTATCTAACCATTGATGCATTAAGGATCTCATGAGTCCCTTGATTCCATCCCTAGATTTGTTTCCTTAAGTTAGACACTCATGAATAAGTTTGGTATTTATCATTGAAGAGTTCAAGCATGGTACTTTAGTGTTTGATTAATTCAAGTTCCAATGACCTGTACTAGCTCTCTGCCTCCTTCACAAGTGTTTTTTAAAAAATTCAATTTTCACCCCTCATGTTCTATATTGTGTAGGGTGCAAGCATTGTGAAAATCCTAAAGGTGATGTTGTGGATTAGCATTATAGCCACCTTCAAATCCTGACATTTTGTTCATGTCTAGTCATTTGATTTGGCTATCTCTCATGTGCTTGGTTAGTATATGGATAGCTTCCTGAATATTTATCATGCTTTGGGTTGTCATGAGGAGTTCATCATTATGGTCGGGTTTGTATGCTCTGTTGTAGTGGTGACCCCTTCTATGCTCATACCTTTCTTGATCCTCTCTTTGATTCCTTCATCTCCTTCATTAATATTCATCATCTTCTGTATTAGAGTGTCTTGAATATTAGTCATGATGATAATAAGTTCTTGTTTCCTTCCTATCATAGTCCTAGTACTTGTGTCATCTTCTTTAAGAGTCCATCGACAATTGTGATGAGGTAGTAGTAGGAGAATGACGTCAACTTGTTCTCCTTTCATGACTCTTGTATGTTTTTTTGTAGGATTTGGTAGGAACCCTTGGCCTTAAATCCCACTTATACCTTGAGTTAGTAGCCTCTGCCTTAGGTGTCTCTGCTAGAGTGGAATGACATTAGGATTTGATAGGTTCCTCAAGTCTAATGATAGGTGTTTTTGAAGGCTCCTCATGGTTTTGGTGGAGTTTCTCTAAAATAAGTGCATCAACATCAAGTTCTTTCAAGACAACAAAAGTGTTGACCTACTTTCCTTTTCTATGTACATGTTTGATCTCCATGGAAACATCTCTCCTCATTTGTTGAATCAGACGATACCCTTCCTAGATCTAGTCCAAATGCATTCCCCTTAAGGTAGTTTGGAGCATGTTAAGTACTACACATTTTGAAGGCAAGACTATGTTGTCTTGCATGTTCCTCCATCTCATTTGGTTGTCCTGATGAAAGATGAAAATGAATTCTAGATGATAAGGAATAGTGTGAGCATAAGTGATTCTTATTGGCATTGGCATACCCCATTCTTCTTCATCAATGATTCTATCATTTCTTTTTCTTATCTCCTTTGTAGGTGGTGATGTATCTTTGTTTAAGGCCATGTTTGCGATTTAAGATGTTGGTTAAGTGTTCATAACTTATTTTGGGTTATTAAAAAACTTAGAAGTTTGACTTTGGATTTCTGATACAACAAAATTTGGAAAACCAATTACTAAGCATAAATTGACTTGTCCTTGACAAAGATGCTAATGATGAGTGGTGGAGTAGTCTAACATCCAACCATATGAGATACAAGTGTTCATGCGTAGCCTAGTTGAATTTTGTAGATAAGGTAATGTGATTATGCCAGTAATTGGTTTGAGTTCATGATTGTTATCTTCCCACATAAGCTAGTAAAATCAATATGCATGGTTTAACTCATAGTTAGGTGTATGATAACTGATGTTGCTTTGGCCATTTTACTCCTAGTAAACATGAGGTAAATGAATGTGGTTTATAAGTCTACGTAACAAACAAATGAATCTAGTCTAGCCTAGGCGATGGAAATTCGTTCTTGACTCTTCTTACATTTCTTAGACTTATGTAATCATTACTAGGATTATCAAGTATCTCACTACTGGGAAACTCAAGTGATAATACCATTGGGTTACCAAATGATCACACTTTACACTCGGAATTAGTTGTATCCATTCCGCTTAACAACTGTAAAAGTAAAGTTCATGGGAAAGTAAATAGTAACTAAGAAAATAGTAATTAGTAGAATAAGTGAAAATAGTAAAGTTATTTTAGGTAAACAATAAAAACTAAGTGGATGCTACAATAGTAAAAAGTAATCTTGATCTTTATTTCCATTCACACTTGTTTTTGAGTACAAGATGCTCAAATAAAGATTCTATACAATCACTTCACACTGCACTACAGGTATACATTGCTAAGTTCTAAGTACTAAAATTAAGAAAAAAATTGATAGATTTTTGCTAAGGTGGAATGAAAAATATTATTTGGATAGTGCACCTAAGTGTCATATATATAGGCCTACATGTGTTCGTGATATCAGATATTTGACATTGTAGCTTGGGTCTTGATATTAGGGATTCGATATTAGATGGTCAATATCGTAGCCTTTTGAAAATGCAATTTATCACTACCAACATCATAAGTGTGTTTAAGAACTCACGATGCTAGAGGATACTACAAGAAAATAAAAATTGTAGAAAAGATAAAGGAAGTGATGAAGAGTCTTTTGATGATTGTGTTGATCTTGTTGCATTAATACAACAACATTGACATATGGCTTGCTATGTTGACACATAAGTGTTGATGCATAAGCAATAAATGTTTATATAAATGCATGTACCAACTATATTTATGACATCCTTTGCTTGATACCTTAATCAAACTCTTATAATTTTGTTCTGTAAAAGATAGAATTTGTTAATGGTGCCTATAACATGGTGTGAAGTAGTTGTTTGAGATCTTTATTCAAGTGACTTGTACCTAGACATATTCCATAACGACAATAAGGATTGATACTATTTTATTCCATTGAAGAACTTTGACAAAGCCTAGAGTTTATCTTAATGTAATTTAATTAATAATGAGGTGTTATCATAGTGGTAAGAAACTTGATTTGAAAGCTCTAGGTCATGGGTTCAATTCAAGTGGACAATGCTAAGTTATATAAAGTTCTAATTGGACTATTTATCTTGAGGTGTACTTATGTTTCACTTATTTTAGGTTCCAACACCACCCGCATCCCAAATGCAATTTATGTTTTAATGCATATTAGTTTAGCATTTACATTTCCTTGCATATTAATGAATTGGTAGGATGAGTACAATTAGTTTCAAGCATAAACACATATTCACGTGGTAATTCCAGCAACACTATTAGTTGGTTTTAATCTATAGTATAATACTTCGTAATCCTAGTAGAGGGTATGTGCATTCAAGATATGTATAGCAAACTAGGAATTACACACTTATCGCTCTTAGGCTAGACATGAATTTATCTTTATAATAGTGGGTATGTAAAAACAATTCCCCTACCTTAATTCGATACTTCAATTAGATAGTGAATTTGATAAAGATATAGGAAATAGAATTGAGGTAGGATGATCAAAATGGAGATAGGCTAGTATTGTTCTATGTAATAAAAGAATAATAATAAAAATAAAGGTAAAATGTCACAATATAATAATAATGTTGGCTATCTTATATAGTGTTGAATGTTGAGAATTACAAAAGAGGCATTATTAACAAATCCATTTGGTAGAAATGTGAATGGTTATATAGATGTTGAATGTTAGCAGAAGAGATAAACTACATAATACAAACATTAGAGAAAGACTTGGAGTGACTTTTATTTCAAATAAGCTACAAGAATGGTGGCTTAGATGGTTTAAACATGTGCAAAGAAGATCATAAAATGAGCCTACAGAAAAAGGTTCCTACATCATTGTTCCATGAAAGCTATTAAAATGAAGACCAAAAAAAACTTGGGAAAAAAAAACAAGCAAAGATGATTTGAAGAAATAATGATCCAACTCTTTATAGAGATGAATGACAAAAACAAACTCATGTAGCAAATCCCATTTTTTTGGGACAAGGCTAGGATGATGATGACTTAGGTTAAATATTTTATATTTTAATATTTTAATATTATTTTATTATGGCCCAAACAATATTAAGATTATATTCATTAATTAAATATAACCATATGTATTGATGAAGCATTAGTTGGTTGAGATATCGTAGATGCTATGTCATAAATGCTACATCGTATCTACAATATCATAGATGTGATATCACAGCTACATTGATGGGTACACATCGATGTAGCCTCATTGATGTGTACACATCAATTTGATCCTCTCGATGCATGCATTGACACATACATGTCGACACAATGTCTATTTTTTCCTATAAATACATGTGCTCCTACTGTGTATTTGACATTGTTTTGTCAATAGAGTAGCCTAACCCTTGTAGTTTTATTTTGTAGTCCTAGAGAACAGTTAGTGAGTGGTCATAGTGTGGATCTAAGTCAATTTTATGATGTCTTGTTCAAGTGGAAATGTACTTGGACACATTCCATGAATGGAAATAAGATTGAGATTGATTCTTATTCATTGTAGCAATTTAACTTAGATTAAATTTACTTTCCATGAAATGTTATTTTACATATACTTAGTTAATATTTATGTTTCACGTACTTAGTTAATATTTACATTTCCATGCATGTTAATCAATTGGTAGAATGAGTGTAACTAGTTTTGAGCATAAACATGTATTCACTTGGTAATCCTAGTAGTGTTATTATTTCATTCGCCAAATAGCATAACGCTTAGAAATCCTAGTAGTGGATATGTGGGTTTAGGATGTGTACGACAAGCTAGAAATGAACATTCATCACCCATAGGCTAGTTTAGACTTCATCTTTCTATTTTAAATTAGATTAAATAATTGATTTTTTATTATCATTAGGAGTAGCATAAAGCTGAAACAACTTCAACAATCATATGCCTCACTTTGGACTAAACCATATGTGACAAAGCTACCAAAGTGGGAAGACAACAAATTGAGATCAAGGCATAATGATCTAGATGCCACAACTAGTCCCATCCATGAAATTTGATCGGATGGTGCACAAACACTTGTGATTCATATGGTTGGACGTAGGGGGTCCTTGTTGCTCATCATTAGTGCCATTGTTAGGGATGGTGCTTGTTATCTAGGTTAGTTATATTATACACAATTTCAATAAAGGTATTAATACTTTATATTTTAGAAACTTTTAATATTTGAAGTTACACATGATAAAACAACGTCTTCTTCACATAGGACCCATAACACATCGTATGATAAAAACACTCATAGGAGAAATGATAGGTTCTATATTGAAGAGAATTGAAGTGAATAACCTTAGGAAGGGGTTTCATATGCTCATTTACACCCTTACTACATGAAAGAACTATGTTCATCTAGTACAAACAATCCTAGAGGAGATGGAGAAAGTCCTAGAACAAGGAGGACCTTAAGGCCTATGGCCTCCTTTAAACATAGAAAAGATATATCAAGGGACCATGGAGGGTGATATAAGAGCCATGGTGATTCTCCTAGTTCACCATCTTCCTCTTCATCTTCAATGTCTAGTTTTGACAAAGATAAACATAGGTATAGAGATAGAGCTTCACTGTGGGATCAAGATAAAGATAGACAATGAACCCAAGGGAAAAATCAAAGACATTAAAATGAGCATAGATAAGATCATCACAATGAGATGAATAGCAATATAGATTATCACCATGATGTGTCTAGTATAGATGAACCATTTTTTGGCTACTAGGGACCTAGCATAGATTAGGGAAGTAGTTCAAATACCCCAAAGGCATCAAAGGGATAATCACATCAAATGACTTGATATGGGAAAATTTTCTAAATTTAGGAGAGGCTATAATTTTGATCCACAACATCATTTACAAGCCTTTCATAATTCCTACACCTTGCAAAATGTTGAACACAAATGGAAAAAGCTTAAGCTCTTTCCTAGGACATTAATAGATGAAGGTAAAAGTTGGTATAGATTGTTGGAATTGGATTCCATTCACTGATGGTTCACAATGCTTGAACTATTAAAGGAAAAATACCAATCCTATGTGAGAGTGTCCAACCTAAGAAAGCAAATCCAAGGATGGAAGTAATGGAAACATGAATCCTTAGATTTGTCCTTGGATAAATATTATTCTCTACTACATAGATGTCCCAACATGGATTTCTCTCAAAAAGAGCACCTTTTCCACATCATAGATGGGCTTCGTAATCAAACAACAGAGACCCTTAGGATTTATGCCCAAGGATGATTATCCAAACTAAAAGTTCATTAGATACAAAGGCTAATTGAGGAGGTAGAAAAAAAGAGAAGGAGAGCTATGTAAATGAGATAATGTAGAGGAATATAATTGGGACCCAAATCTTCAAAAGAAAAGGGTCCATAACTATAATAAGGAAAAAGAGACAACTCTTGATGAGGTGATTTCACAACAAACCTAGCCAATACAAAAGTCTATCGATGAGCTTAAAGCAAGGCTTGATAAGATGTGGTAATGAATGACAAAGTTACAACTTACATGAAATTCATAGAGGAGAGAGTAACACAAAATGAATCAAGTAATCAAAAATAGAAGAGGGAAAAGAACTAACAAACAAGTAGGAACACTTATTGATAAAAAGGGAAAATGGTTGTAGGAGAAGAGGCTATAGACTCAACCACAAAAGAGGATGATGGATGTGACATTTACCTAGATGATGGATGTGACATCTGCCTAGATGACCATCCAAAAGGATATTGCCTAGTTATGTTACATCTACTTGAGTATGGAGCCTTTGCTTTGAATCCCATGTTTGTACAAAAGCAAATGCCTAGGAAATTACCTTACTCACAAGATTATTATAGATAGTCCTACAACCAATTGTACTATTAGAGTAGGACTTCTTATTAGCCTCAAAATTACTATAAACTACAATGGTAGAATCCATAATCATGGGGGAGGCCATCATCAAACTGGCACTACCCTTATTACCAGCTGAACTCGCATGGATATTATGTTCAAAAACCTATTTCCCTAACTAGTTCTACTTCCTTTAACTCAAATCACTACTACCACTCTCTTGAATATCATCAACCCACAACACCTTCTATGGAATCACCACCTCATGCCTCTCATCCTCTATCATTTCCTCAATATTCTCATACTTCCCTCCACCATATTTCACCGCTAGCAACACAGGAAGGTTCTACATCACAACATCAATGAAAGAATGCCACTTGTGCTGTGATCATACACAGAAAGGATAATGGTATTAGATCTTAACAAAAGTCTTGAAAATTTCCTTTCTTTAGGATGACTTCCTTACTTGGGCACAAAACTCATAGACCTACCAACTCATCAAAACTAGCATAAGGCCAATCTGGTGCAACATCTTTCCTCTTCAGAACAATGTCTCCTGATCATATGTAAAAGCCAATAATCATCACATCTCTAACACAAGACATAAAAGATAAACCTATCACTATGGAAAGATAGAAAAATCCATGCATTAGTAATAATAATGGATGTAGTTATTGGTTGAAAGTTCAAAATGTTAACACAGTTGCTATACCAACCCACAACAAAGTCAAGGAACAAGTGTGGGAGTGAAAACAAGTCTACATAGTAGCCACTAAACTAGGAGACACCTAGTGGCTTGAAAATGAGAATATAAAACTATTTCAAAGATGCATAAAAACATCTAATTCACTTATTAGTTTTGGACATAAGGAAATGGATCAAACAAAGAATTTAGACGCACACATCTTACACTATAACTACACATTAACAAAATATATTAAACAAGGACACCTACAAATTAGGATAGAAAATGAAGAAGAAGAAGAAGGAAACACATTTGGACCCTCAAAAAAGGAAATACCTTCAAGTCTAGTTAAAGATATGTCTCCCAATTGAAACGAGATTATCGTCAATGTTAGATGTGGTACCATGCGAACAATTAAATCAATAAAGATGATAAATGGAAAAACTGTGGTGCATATCCAACATGTGTGGTCCATTTTCTAAATGCTTGCCCACAAGATTAGTCATGGGGGAGATGCTCCATCCTGATGTAAGAACTAATAAGTGCTTTTCACTTTTTTCTTTTACAAATTTTTATCATTTTTTCAGTTCTTTCATCATTTTCTAATTCTTAACATGTTTTTCATTTCTTGATATTTTTCTTTTCTTTTCTTTATAATTTTCTCTTTTCTTAAGTCATTTTCTTCATATTTTTATTAATAATATTGCTATTCATGATGTATAAGTCAACATTATGTGTTGGGTTTTTGTGTTATGCTATCAAGATGATTAGGTAAGTAATTGTGTGAAGTAGTGAGACCACCTCATCCATACCTCTAGTTCTCTAAAGAAAAAGGTCTTTTGTCATGAAAGAAATTTGGTTCTTCTTTCATGAAACATAATATCAATCAATGATCATTGTATCTTTAAGTAAGAGAAAATGATCGAGTGGGAATGGTAAAAAGTGTGACCTTAAGGGACTTTGTTAGGTTCTCTTCTTATCTTCCTTAGTGTGGTTTATGACTCATCTAGGAACATATTATCACTCCTTTGTTGACTATTAAATAGAAACCTATTACTTTGCATAGTGTGGTTCCTATTTTAAAAAATATAAGATTCAAAAATAAAATAAAATAAAAAAACAACAAATTTTTTTTAAAAAAGAAAAAAATAATAATGGAAATTTAAAGTACATCCCTTCGACACAATGATGGGCTACATGCACTAGTTATGGGGCTGGAAAGATATGTTACCCATGCTTGAAGGCACCACTCTAACTAAGGCCCTTCCTTCCTTCTTCTCTTTTCTTCTCTTTTTGGAGTAATGATTGTTCCTGGTGGTGGTTGTGGACTCATGATGTTTGGTAGGAAGGAACACATCACTGCAAGGTCACTATAAATTGTATGGACTTGGTTTGAAACATGGACGGATAGGTATGCTACTCATTTTAATCACACTTGACACAAAAACCTATTACAAACATGGTAAAGCACATTACATCCCAATCTCTAAAATTCCTTCTCATTCCATTATTCACCTCATTGTTGCATGTAATTTTGTGCCTTTTGGTTTTATTTAGTATAGTGCAACATCCCAACCAAGGTAGTTGTGTGTCATTTGGAACAAAGGAATGTTCTACATTTAACTTCTTAGGTGCCCACAGACATCTATAGAAGTGGTTATGTAAGGGCATTATGGTAGAAGCATGCTTTGGAGAGAATCCACTTGCATAACTCTTGTTGATCATGGCTTTAAACTAACCTTCACATCTTCTAGAACATTAGTGATGGTTTCTCTAAATTTATGCATGATTTTGGAACTACTTATCATTCATTTCATTAACTTTGCATACTTTTCTATTTCCATATCCTTTAATATTTCTTGACCAGCTTTTGAATTAGACCTTTGGTTTTGATTATTCAAAAAATTTTAAGCTTCTGGAGTTATGCTCATTAGTCATGGGTGCTAGGGATGTCTGCTTTAAAATTTTTTCTAACATCATATTTTCAAACATCATAGTAATTAATAGTAATTAATCAAAATAATGTGAATAGCTTGATCATTTTAGTTACCTCATCGCCTTGGGCATAGTATGCTATCATCACCTTGTACTTGAATATAAACTAAGGGATTCAAAAAGGGTTAATTATAAGGAAAATTTACCAAAACCAATGTTGATCCTTTGGTGATTATAGGTGATGCTAAAAGGAATGCCTAAGGAGGAAGGTCTTTTACTAGGCATGAAAACAAAGCCAATAGGGGGACAATGGAGAATATGCACATGGACAAATAGGAGCACATAAATGGATCAAGGCTCAAACATCACATGTTTTTTGGATCCATGGAATGATGAGGAGAAATTTTAGTTCATTCTTTAGAAATGTTTTGCATAAATAGAGAAGCATTAACATCACAATTAAGGTTGGAAGTTTGCCATTGCTAATGACAACAAGAAGAATCATCTGCAATGAATTTTTGAAGACCTCTGAAAATTTTGTAATCTTCAATGTTTGTATAGTCCTTTTATCTTTTTTTTTTCATTTTGTAATACATCCACTTCAATAACATTTTATAGTGCAACACTCAAAGTTAGTTAGTAGTTATCATAGTCAATAATCCCATCAATTCCAATTTTTTGTAAAGAAAGATCAGTCCTATGCTATTAACTTGAGGACACATTTTTACTTAGTTATGGGGGTATGATGAAGCATCAGTTGGTTGAGATATTGTAGATGCTATGTTGTAGATGCTGCATCACATCTACATTGTAGCATCCTTGTCGGTGCATCTTAGTTGGCTGCTACATTGCATTTGCGATGTTGTAGATGCCATATCATAGTCTTGTTGACGTGTACACATCGATGCGATCCTGTCGATACATGTGCTGATGCATTGACACATATGCATTGATGCAATATCTATTTTTGCCTATAAATACACGTGCTCTGGCCATGTATTTCACATCCTTTTGTCAACAGAGTTGCCAAACCCTTTTAGTGTTATTTTGTAGTCTTAGAGAATAGTTAGTGAGTGCCTACAATGTGGATCTAAGTTAGTTGAACGGTGTCTTATTCGAGTGGTAATGTACCTAGAAAAATTCCATGAATGATAATAAGATTGAGATTGATTCTTATTCATTGTAGTACTTTGACTTAGATTAAATTTATTTTTCATGCAATTTTACTTTACATGTACTTATTTAATATATATGTTTCATGTACTTAGTTAATATTTATATTTTCATATACATTAACCAATTTCTGAAATAAGCATGACCAATTTCAAGTGTAAAGAAGCATCTGTTTAGTAATCCTAGTAGTGTTATTGCTTGGTTTTCCTAGTAGCATAACACTTGGTAATCCGAGTAGTGGATATGTGGGTTCAAGACATGTACAGTAAGCTGGGAATGAACACTCATTGCCCATAGGCTAGGTTAGACTATATCTTTATATTGTTAATTAGATTAAATAATTAATTTCTCTGTTATCATTAGGAGTAGCATAAAGTTTAAACAACATCAAGCATGACCAATTTCAAGTGTAAAGAAGTATCTGTTTAGTAATCCTAGTAGTGTTATTGCTTGGTTTTCCTAGTAGCATAACACTTGGTAATCCGAGTAGTGGATATGTGGGTTCAAGACATGTACAGTAAGCTGGGAATGAACACTCATTGCCCATAGGCTAGGTTAGACTATATCTTTATATTGTTAATTAGATTAAATAATTAATTTCTCTGTTATCATTAGGAGTAGCATAAAGTTTAAACAACATCAAGCATGACCAATTTCAAGTGTAAAGAAGTATCTGTTTAGTAATCCTAGTAGTGTTATTGCTTGGTTTTCCTAGTAGCATAACACTTGGTAATCCGAGTAGTGGATATGTGGGTTCAAGACATGTACAGTAAGCTGGGAATGAACACTCATTGCCCATAGGCTAGGTTAGACTATATCTTTATATTGTTAATTAGATTAAATAATTAATTTCTCTGTTATCATTAGGAGTAGCATAAAGTTTAAACAACATCAATAATCATATGCCTCACTTTTCACTAAACCATACATGATAAAGCTACCACTAGTCCAAGTGGGAAGATAGCGAACTATGATCAATGCTTAATGATCTAGATGCAAAACTAGTGCCATCCATGGAATTTAATTGGATCAAGCATGAACACTTGTGATTTGTATGGTTGGGCATAGGGGGTACCCACCACTCATCACGTACTAAGGCCACACAAATATAATTATGAATATAGCCTCCTATGATCAAATTCTTAGCTATTTAGTTGTCATATTAGTCTAGTCCATGGATTACAATTAGGTCACTTGTGATTTGTATGGCATTGGAACTACTTGTGGCTCATTATTGACACCATTGTTGGGGACTGATACTTGTCACTGAATAGTTAGATTCATTCATAGTTGCTATTAGGATGCAAAGATTTATCCTTTGAAAAATGTTATTATTATTATTATTTTAAATAGACACACAATAATCAAAAATGTCTTCTTCTTGCAAAGTCAATTTTCCACTTGTTCATGAGTCTATAACGACATGTGATAGAATAACCAAGAATAAAGATGATGTGCCTCATCAAGTCAAAGTAGTTTACTAATATCCAAATTGCTACTATCTGAATTTGACTTTCATTCTTCATTAAGATGACTAGACGTAATGGAGGAACCTAGAAGACAACATTATATTATCACTTAATCATTTAGCTTCATCAATGCTCATGATATTGTTGATTAAGTTTTAACTTAAAATAGCTGCCAATGACTACAAGATGGCTAATGAGATTTCTAGGCCTTGTTAGCTCACTTAAGCCCAACTATAGAAAGATCATTTCATGGAGGCATACCATGAAGCCACTAAGGGAAAGGAGGTTACCATTCCATTGACATTGTAACATGAAAAGAAGGATAAATATTATCATTCATAAAAATCTAGTGGGAAGAATCCTCCCCCCTTCATTGTAGATGATATGGCAAACCCATGACTACATTTAGTGTAACTTCCCTATCAATAATCTATAAAATCTTGTAAATAACTCCAAGGATTTGAAGTTAATATTGATTTACTAAATAACAAAAAGATATAAAATAAATAAAAATCATAAATTACAAGCATGAATACAATAGAGAAACATGACAACAAAATTTCTTATTACTTGCATAAACAATTACATAAAATTAATTTCAAAAAATGAAAATTATTGTCACCATAAAAGTGTAGATGTCAAAAAATAGAATAAATTACATAATTAAAAAGTATGCAAAAATATGATTTCAATGACATTGGATATCTAGAAATAAAGATATTTATGTTTGAATGTAGTCAAATTCAATAATAAAATTAATACAAATAATTAATAAAAAAAGATTAAATTTCCTAAACATATAGTGTGAATCAAAATGAAAAATGATCCTTGCAATTTCATGATCCAAATAGCATAGATGAGAATTTCATTTATATTATATTTTATTGTTATTTACAAAAATAGATACATGGCTTAAATATGCAAATAGTGTATAAGGTTTCTATTTAACAAAAATACAAAAATATACAAAAGTTATTTTTCAAGTCCAAAAAGTTCATCTTACATAGAAATTGATCAATCTATTGTCCCACATTCCCATTTCAACGTTTCCCTAGCTACTCTAGGCTTTTTGCATTGAAATGTAAGAGGAGTTAGAACCCCCTAAATAAGAAAGGTTATTTTATTTTCCTATTCATGGAGTTTAAAAATTTTGGCCAAAAATCTTAAGATATAGGCTAGACAAAAGTTTTCAATTAAATAGTCAAAATTTTTTTGAAGTCTAGAAGTGTTACAAATTTTCCAAAAAATCTAAAAATCTAAATATTTTATATTTTATCCTAGAATCTTTGAAGGCTAGGTCTTCATCACCCTCACACTACCAAAGGAATATAAAAATAGGTTATAACATCATCTTACTACTAACATTAAATTTTCCTATTAATTATTCAATGTCCAAAGATCAAATTTTCCAACAAAAATTCAAATATTATATATTTTATCTATGCATCTTTGAAGGATAAGTCTTTATTACACTCACTACTAAAGGAGTAGACTACCAAGTGTTAGAAAACATTTACTACTAACATAAGATTATCTTTGTGATTCCAAATGAGCTATTCATGGTTAGGTCTTAGTAATAGCCTTACTACTAATATCTTCAATGGTTGAAACATATATATCATAACTTTTTTCTTCATTTTCTCTCTCCACTAATACTTCTAAGATTCAAGGCCTTATAAGAAGCAAACTAGAACTCCAAATCAAATTCAATTTGAACCTATAGGATCCTTATCAAGTGCATTAGCAACCATATGCATAAATCATCACTTATCCACATAGTTCAAATACTATAACTTTTGTAGAATTTATAGCAAAGTCAAAATGTGATATCTTGAGAACGATAACTTCGATGCTATTGAACCAAGAGTCAAAATTAGTATTTTTGAACATTTTGGCACATTGGTAAGATAAAATTCTATGTATGTTGTCATCCTAAGGTACTTCCTTAATAAAGAAAATTTATGTGATATTTAATTATTGATGGGACGTGATATCGCATGGGTTGCGATATCACGTATGCGATATCGCAGTCCGCTGCAATCTCTATAAATAAGAAGCAACACTCCCTTGTTTGATAGATTCAAAGTTTTGAGAGTAGATTGTAGCTACACTCTGGCAGTTTGATCCCTCTAGAGATAGATTATTTTCCCGTGTCTGCTTGCAATGTGGTGAATGTAATTATACAGCATCCTTTATTCGAGTGTGACGTACTTGGACATGTGCATGACCAGAAATAAAGATCGAGATTACTTCATCATTGCAACATTTACTTTGTCTATTTATTTAATTAATTGTTATTTATTGCTTTCCTAGTTAATATTCTCTCACCCTTAAACTCCCGTTAGAACACGAAATGAATACAACTTGATTGCCAGCATTTAAGTGTGACTACTTGGTAATCTAGTGGCATACCTAGGATTTACACTTGGTAATCCTAGTGGTAGACATGCACGAAGTCCAAGATGTGTACGGATAATCAAGGAGATGCTCATCGCACTTAGGCTAGATTAGACTTTCTTACCCTTTCCTCCTAGCTTAGTTAATATTACCGTCCATTACCTTTAGGAGTAGCATTAGATTAGGAACACATCATACACCTCACTCTGGACTAAACCATATGTGACAAAGCTAATACTAGTCCCGGTGGAAAGACAACAAACTACGACCTAAGGCTAACTATCTAGGTGCCACAACTAGTCCGTTTATGGAGTTCGATCAGATCACGCGTGAAAATGCTTATATTCATATGGTTGAGTGTAGGGGTACCTCACCACTCATCATTGGCACCATTGCTAGGGACAGTGCTAGTTATCTAGATTAGTTATATCATACAAGGTCACTATAAAGGACTTAACGATATATCTTTTAAGAAAAAAAATAATAATTATTAAAAGTCACATATAAATTCACACACAACAATGCCTCTCCTACAAGACTATAATAATGCCACACTTAGTGAGAAAATTCATTGGAGAACCAACGAATTATATGATGATGAATATTGGAGTACACAACCTGAAGTGGGGGTTTCTTATAAACATGAACAAAAACAAAGTCATTTCAACACGCGAAAGCATAACTTACTTGATGACGATGAGCTACTATTGGCCACTAAAAGCTTAACGCAAATACAAGAGGCTATTCGAATCACACGTAGGCATCGTAAAGAGAGCTGTCTACCCAAGCTCGATTTAAACAACTTTCCTAAATTTTTAGGAGGCTATGACTTAGATCCTCATGAACATATACAAGCCTTCTACGATTCCTGCACATGGAACAACATTGATAACTGTTGGCAAAAACTTAAGCTCTTTCCTATGATACTAGTTGACCAAGAAAAAGTATGGCATAGATCGTTAAAACCAAATTCAATATGACGTTGGTTAACAATGGTAGAAGTCTTTAACGAAAAATGTCAAACCTATGCAAGGGTGTTAGCCTTGAGGAAAAAAATCCAAGAGTGGAAACAAGAAAAACATGAACCCTTGGACATGGCCTTAGAAAGATATTATTCACTATTAAACAACTATTTGGGCCATGGGTTTTTCGAGGAAAGGCTAATGTACCATATCATTGATGGGCTATGTAATGAAACAAGAGAGACCTTAGGGATGTATGCCCAAGGTCAATTATATGAACTACAAACCCATCAGGTCCAAGAGCTTATTAAATGGATGGCAAAGGAAGAAGGAGTATTGGCTAGATGGGAGAGTGTTGGAAAACCTCAATGGGATCAAAATTTCAACTTAACAAAGATCCATGATCATAAAAAGAAGAAATGAACCAATCTCAGGGTGGAAACATCATCTTTGCCAACAGAACAATCATTAGAAGAAGTCGAGGTAAAGATCAACAAGATGTTGGAATGGACGTATCAAAAGTATGGAGAATTCAACAACATCATTGGAGATAGAGTTTTGACAACCCAAGAAGTAGGACAAAATAATAGACAATCAGAAAGAAGGGATAAAGAAAATAAGGGCCCAATTTCCAATCATATGTATGAGTGCAACATATGCCTGTATGATCACCCCAAGGGCTAATGCCCAATATTGTTACATTTACAGGAGCATTGGGGAAATACATTACATCTAGAGTTTGTACAGAGATACTGTGTTTGATCATAGTGGCAACAATCCCAGTCATGGGGGAGACCACCCTTGGACAGGAGACACCCTTTGTATCATCCAAATCCAAATGCTTATCTTTTTCAACATTTTGTTTCTCCAACTGGGCCAATGAACTTTATGTCACCACCATACCATTCTCCTCAATACTATCAGCCCACACCTCCAACACAACCACCACCTTGTGCACCTTTTGCTCCTCCTAACTTTCAACATTCTCATCCTTTCCCTCCTTCTACAATGCCACCAACTATTCCTAAGGTGCCTACACCATAGCAACAACCTCCGAACATTACTTGTGCCCCTGTTTCTAACAGCAGTGAGAAACCTCAGTAACATCAAAAGTGCCCCTTCTTTAAACATGGCCATAAGAAGGGACAACACACTTTCAAGGCCACTACATCCTCCAACTCAGCACAAGCTCAACACTGTGATGCACCCTTACCTTCGAACTCAACACCTCATGTAACTTCATTAGGACCACCAAATCACACTCCAACAACAATATAGCCCAATGAACACAAGAATGAAGAGCGACAACCCAATCCTTGCATACCATCTAATGGTCCCAAATATCATAGTGTGTCAACTCGTTATTTGGGAACTACATCGTATAAATTGTTCCACTATGCTCATTATAATGAAGTGTGTGAACCCTGATGGGGTAAGTATGGCCAAGTTCCAATACTTCCAACATGCAAGGATCCTCATCTTCCATTTATTAATCCTTTCCATCCTCAACCGATTAGTTATGGGGGATATCCCCCATTCCAATAACAAGCAGGATTAATAAATATTTTTCATTTTCTTTAATTTTTCAAATTTTTTTTTTGCATTTTTCATTTTTCGACTTTCTTTTTATCTTTTTATTTTTTGTGTTTTTGTCCTTTTACATTTTTTTGTAAGTAACCTCATCTATGAATAAAAGACTCATGTGGATCATTGGTTGAGGTGTGTTTTATGTTATTAAGTCATGAGTGATCAATTATTTGGAATAGTGAACCCATTACACCCACTCATCCACTCTACAAATAAGAGGTTCTGTTTGAGGGTACAATGATATTCTTGACATTCTTAAAACTTAAAATTAATTTTGTGTTCATTGTCCCCAGAATGAAGAAGGATGGACCAAGAGGGAATGATTAGGATGTGACATAAAGGGGACTTGTAGATTCTCTTTGGTGATGTCTATGGGGGTTATCATGCAACGTGGTTATACTAAGATCCTTGTAGATCTAATGAAAATGGGAGTAAGAGTAATCAAAAGGGCATACGAAAATAAAATTCTGTTCTAGGGGGTCCCATTGGAAAGACATGTACCCATGCCTGAAGGTTGGCGACTTCTCTGGATTCAGTAAAGTGAAAAAAAAATAAAAAAGAAAAAATAAACAAAGTGTCGTAAAAAAAAATTACTCCTCCCTTGAATAAAATGCCAAGTGATCGTACACCTTGTTGTTATGGTACTCTCATAGTTGTTCATCATGGGATGAAACAATGCAATGTCACTAATTAGAAGGATGGACTTGGTCCTAATCTTGGAATGATGGGTTAATGACACGTTAATCATGCTTTACACGCAAGATTCACTATGCCCTGGGTCAGTTACCTCATGTCCCAATCTTGATGATCCTTTCTATAGTTCGTCTCATCTCACTGTTTGTGTAATTGTAGCTCGTGTCCTGTATAGCATAGAATTTTCATCTCATTCTGGTGATATTTACATGTGTGTGTTTTGTGGAGTTAGTGCGGATTACCTTTAATCCTTCTAGTGCCCACAGACACTTTAAGTGTGGTTACAAAAGGGCATTATAGGTTGAAACCTCCTTTTGGGAGGATCCACTTGTCTAGTCCCTTGTAACCTTCATTGATTCTCTAGCTCACACACACCATTTCCTACCCTTATCTCATTTTTCATAATTTTCTTTCCCTATTATTATCCCTTCGATTCAACATTCCTATGAATCATCACATACCCTTTTTCTCTACCATCTGAGGTCCTTATTGATAAATTCCACACCATCATAATTTTCGTGTCTTCAAAACCAATTGAATTACCCTAGAACCCTATAACAATCATCTAGATGTCCTTAGTTTACATCGTTTAATTTCAAAAGAAATATTAAAAATTCGGTACATTCTCTAAGTGCCCTAACTTTGATGAAAATATATATATGTGACCTCCCCGCAACACTTACAATCATTTTCCACTATTCATGCAGGGGAGTTTTTCAAATTTTTTCTCTATGACTTGCAATTGTGAGACCCTTGCTTTTATACCTATATCTCACTCATTGGTACTTCGATTATTATTCCGTCTAAACCTACTTGAAACTGGAGTGTTTAGCTTAGTCATGGGAGAGGGGCACATGTTGAATAGAGCATAAATTTTTTGAAATTAATCATCACCCAAAGGACATATTTAAGGGTAATTAGTTATAAAATTAAGAATAAAATGTGTCAAAAACAATTTCATCTCCTTAGCTATACTAGAAAATTAAATTTAGAAACCACCTAAGCAAAGAGGACTTAACATTATAATCTTTCAAGGACATGTTATTCCAATAATTATCACATGGAAATAAAGTAAATCTATTAAGGCAAGTAGTAAGGTATAACCTAACTTTGGTAACAACCTTACTAACGATTGGTCCCATGTGATTACAGATGGCCCTGAAACGTAGACACTAGGAAGGTCCTACTCAAGGTGTAATTAAATAGCCTAGGAGAGGTGAAGGACAAGTTCTTGCTGAACAACATGCAGAGTAGGAGGAATAATCATTTAGCATCCATTAAGAAGACCCTACTACTATACAATCAAGGCAAGTGAAAAGAGGAGCTGCTGCAATGTTTGAACAGGGACAATATCTCACGCTAACCTAGGATTGTATTCAAAACATCCATGAAAGGTCCATATTCACTGTAGTGATCATGAAATTAAACTTTGGACCTTTCACAGAATTTGCTCTAGAGGCCATTAAGGATCATCTCAAAGGTTCCCCATTATTGCCTACCCTCTCGGAAAGCGATGCCTGGTACTTAGGGGAAATGTACCAATTTTGGCACAATAAAGATGTAGTGGTGTGACTATTGACTTCTCTATTCAAGCCATTTTGAAGTATTAAACCTTCCAAATACAAGGCCAAAAGTTGCTTAGAACTAGCTGGACACTTTCAGAATCGAGCAACTTAATAAACTATTGATAGAGAATAAAAGGGTGGTGAAAGAATAAGAGAAGGCTGACTGGGATGCCTCTATGGCACAAGCACAAACTTACATGCATGCAAGGCACTCAAGGCCTTACAAGAGGAGAAAATCCAAGCCATACTTTGATGCCATCAACTTCTAAGACCTGGAGCACAAGAAAAGGGAAAGACACCAATGGAGGAGCCACTGCCACCAGGAACCACATGAGTTCCAAATTTTTGTAGTTGTAGCACTTTATTGTGTTGTGTCTTTCTTCTATTTTCTTCCCACACTGTGGCATCATTTCATTATTTTTCCATGTAATAATCCCATACCTATCCACTATGTAATTACTGTAACTCAACGATGAGTTTTTATTCAGTCGTGGGGGTATGATGGAACACGATATCGCATGGGCCATGATATCACGTACGTGATATCGAAGTCCATCAAAAAGTCTATAAATAAGAAGAGGCATACCTCCAGAGATAGTTTTGGAGTTTTGAGAGTAGATTGTAGCTAAACTTTGGCAGTTTGATCCCTCCAGAGATAGATTATTTTCCCATGTCTGCCCAGAGTGTGGTGAATGTAATTGTACGACATCCTTTATTCGAGTGTGACGTACTTGGACATGCACATGACTGGAAATAAAGATCGATATTACTTCATCATTGTAGCATTCACTTTATCTATTTATTTAATTAATTGTTATTTATTGCTTTCCTAGTTAATATTCTGTCACCCTTAAACTCCCGTTAGAACACGAAATAAATACAACTTGATTGCCAGCATTTAAGTGTGACTACTTGGTAATCTAGTGGCATACCTAGGATTTACACTTGGTAATCCTAGTGGTAGACATGCACGAAGTCCAAGATGTGTACGGATAATCAAGGAGATGCTCATCGCACTTAGGCTAGATTAGACTTTCTTACCCTTTCCTCCTAGCTTAGTTAATGTTACCTTTCATTGCCTTCAAGAGTAGCATTAGATTAGGAACACATCATACACCTCACTCTGGACTAAACCATACGTGACAAAGCTAATACTAGTCCATGTGGGAAGACAATGAACTGCGACCTATGGCTAACTATCTAGGTGCCAAAACTAGTCCATCTATAGAGTTTGACCGGATCACACGTGAAAACGCTTGTATTCGTATGGTTGAGTGTAGGGGTACCTCACCACTCATCAATTATAATTAAAAATGAACTTCAAAATTTAGTTTAATGAAAAAAGTAACAAAGGGTATGTCCTAGGTAGGATTAGGATCAAAAATTCTCTATGAATAGAATATTAGATAATTACATATGTATTATAATAATAAAAGATGCATAATAAATAAGAAATGTGCATAAAAAATACAATATACATAGTAAAATATACAAAAGACCTATGGCTAAGCTTTAATAGTGGTAAAAGTGAAGGATACAAAACTTAAAAAAAGAATACTCTAGTAAGTATATTATATTCATTTATGTAGGATAATAATAACTATAATAATAGTATATACAATAATAAAAGCTTATTATTTAGTGAATAAAAATTAGAACTAATCTATTGACACATAGTTAGCAATAGTAACGAATTAAATCCATGCATTAAATTAAATAATTAAGCCTTTGCAAGCTACCAATGAAAAAAATAGAGTACGATTTATCATAAGAAGGATCTCTAGGCCTAGGTCTTGCAGTAGGCCATTTAGAGAAAAGCATAGCTGTCATAGAAATATAGTAAGCCAACATGACTCTCTTGGTTCTCCATCATCCTCATCATCATCATTTTCAAGCTCTAATGAGGATGAGTATGGCCAAGGAAAAATGGTCAATGGTAGATGACCTAGTGAAAATAATAAAAGAGACCATCAAAGATTTGTAGATAGAGATGGTGGATGGTATTAAGATATAGGACATAGATATTAGAGAGGAAATAACAAGAAACACAAAAGGGGACATAGTCATGACATGGATCATGATGAAAAGATGATTATGATGAACCTTTGCTTACAACTCAAAGTATAATTAATATCATCGAGGTAATGTATATACTCACCAAGAATTGGAGGGATGATTGAATCAAATTGTTGGACAAGAACAACATCCCTAAGTTCAAAGAAGGCTATAATGATAACTTATGGCATTATTTGCAAGTCTTACATCATGGCTATGCATTGCAGAAAAGAAAAGAAATGGTAAAAGATGAAGTTATCTCTAAGAATACTCATTAAAGAAGCTAAAAGTTGGTATTGGTCCTTAGAATTGGAATCTATCCAAAGATGGAGTATGATGCTAGAGCTCTTTAATGACAAGTATTAAATATACTCCAAAGTGTCCAACTTGAGGAAGCAAATTCAAGAGTAGAAATAGGAAAACCAAAAATTCCTTAATGCATCCTTGGGTAGATACTATTCTTTGCTATACAAATGATCAAGCCATGGCTTCTCTCAAAGGAAATAGTTGTGGCACATCATAGATGGACTCAAGAACAAAATAAGAAAGACCATTGGAATTTATGCTCATGGAAGACTTTTAGAGATGCAAGTTCATCAAATTCAAAGAATTATTGATCAAGTGGAAATAAGGAAAATAAACTTATTAATTGAGAGAGCGTTAATGATGAATCATGATTTTGTTAGGTTTGATATTAGAGCCTTGTTATCAGGTATGTGATATTGGGTCCCAAGAAACGATGTCAGATATCTGATATCATCTCTTCTGTGCTAGCCTATAAATACAAAACTTGGGTGCACAGTTGGGATATAGTTTACTTTTAGATTTCAGTTAGCATTTTTATAGATTTTTGATTTTCAGTTCTATTATTTCTGAATGCATGTCCACAGTGTAATTTTTGTAATTGTACAACATCCTTATTCAAGCGTGACATACTTGGACATGTTACATGACCAGAAATAAAGATTGAGATTACTTCCATCATCATAACATCCACTTAGATTATTATTTATTTTAATTGTTTCCCTTGTACCTTAGTTAATGTTTCCATTTATTACTCTTTATGATTCCTATCATTAAGTAGAATGAGTATGACTAATCATGAGCACCTAAGTGTAATGACTTGGTAACCCAGCAATGTATCATTTGGTCAGCCTAGTAACATACTCTTGGTAATCCTAGTGGTAGTCTCATGAAGTCCAAGGCATGTGTCGAAGATTAAGAATGGATACTCATTGCACGTAGGCTATTTTAGGCTTTACTTTCCATCGTTACTTAGCTTAATTAATTAATTTCTTTATTGTCATTAGGAGAAACATAGGGTTAGACAACATCATTATATGCCTCACTTTGGACTAAACCATACATGAGAAAGCTACCACTAGTCCAAGTTGGAAGATAGCGAACTACAATTAGATCATAACAATCTAGATGCACAACTAGTCCCATCCATGGAATTCAGTTGGGTGTAGGGGTACCTCACCACTCATCATTGGCACCATTGCTAGGAATGGTGCTAGCTATCTAGATTAGTTATATTATACATGACCATTATAAATGCATTAATGATATATCTTCAGAAAATATTAAATCACACAAACCATAAACCAATAACAATCTCTCTTTCACAAAGAAGTGATAATTCCAAGTATAATTAAAACATTCATTAGAGAATTAATGATATAGTGAAGATAATTTGAGTGACCAACTTCATGTAGGGGTTTCATATGTTCATGACCACCTTAACGACACTCAAAGACTATATTCACCTAAGATAGAAAACCTTGGAGGAGATGAAGTAAGTCCTAGACCAGGGAGGCCTAAAGGCCTAGGACCTCTTTGAAATCTAGAAATGACAAATCAAGGGACCCTGGGGAATACCATACAAGCCATAGCAATCCTTCCAATTTCTCATCTTCCTCTTCCTCTTCAATGTCTAGTGCTGATGAAGATGAATGTAGGTATAAAGACCAAGTTCATCATTAGTGTCAAAATAAAAATAAAAATAAAAATTGATCCCACAGGAGAAATCAAATACATTCAAATGAACATAGAAAAAATCATCACAATCAAACGAATAGAAATAGAAATTTTCATCACAACATGTTTGATGATGATGAACCCTTGTTGGCCAGTAAGAGCTTGATGTAGATCATAGAGGTAGTTAGGATATCCTGTGGGCATTACAAAGAGAGTTTCCTACCTAGGCTTGATATAAATAATATTCCTAAATTTGAAGGAGGCTATGATTTGGATCCACAACATCATTTACAAGACTTCCATTATGCATGTGCTTTCTACAACATTGAAAGTGGGTGGCAAAAGCTCAAGCTTTTTCCTGGGACACTGATCGATAGAGTTGAAGTGTGGTATAGATCATTGAAACCAAATTCAATCTAACAGTGGTCCAAAATGTTGGAACTCTTCAATAAGAAATACAAAACATATGCAAGGGTTTCTAACCTGAGAAGATAGATCCAAGGATGGAAGTAAGAATAACATGAACCCTTGGACATGGACTTAGATAGATATTATTCCCTACTGAATAGATGCCGAAGCCATGATTTCTCTGAGGAAAGGAAACTTTCTCACATCATAGATGGGCTTTATAATGAAATAAGGAAGACCCTTGGGATGTATTCCCTAGGTCAATTATATGAGCTATGAACCCATCAAATCCAAGAGATAGTCAGACATGTGGCAAAAGAAGAAGGAGAGATACACAAATGGTAGAATGTTGAGAAATATCACTAGGACCCAACCCTTCAAAATAAGTAGGTCCATATCTATGGTAAGGAGATAGACACCACTCTTGATAAGGTGATTTCACATTAACTCTTGCTGATACAGAAGTCTATTGATGAACTTGAAGCAAAGTTTAATAGTGTGTCAAAATGGGTATACAAAAAAGTTATAACTTTGATAGAAATTGTAAAAGAGAAGGTTATGCAAAACAAACCAGGTGATCACAATAAACAAAGGATGCAGAACCATAAAATAGCTACGTACCCTTATTAGTAAATAAGAAAAATGGAAAAAGAAAGTGAGGTTATAGACTCAACCATAGATGATAATGATGGATGTGACATATCATATATGATCACTCGAAGGGCCACTATCTAGTCATGTCACATCTATATGAGTATTCGACTTCTACATTAAACCCTAAATTCATGCAGAAGCACATGCCTAGGAGAATACTTCTTCCATAGGGTAATTATAGATAGTCCCACAACCAATCGTACTATCTAAGGGGGACTTATTACTAGCCTCAACACTATCATTAAATGAAATGGAAAAACCAAAAATCATGGGGAAGGCCACCAAACTAGCCTTATCCTTCCTCTTAGCTGAAACTACATAGATATTATGTTCAACATCTAATTTCTCCAACTAGTTCTACGTCCTCCACTTCAAATCATCACTATCACTCTCTTGAGTACCATTATCCCATGACATCTCTTGAAGGATCACCACCTCACACCTCTTACCATCCATCCTATCCTTGATATTCTCATACTCCAACTTCTAACATGCCATTGCGAGTAACACAGGAAGGTTCAACATCCTAACCACACCAAACAAATGCCACTTGTGCTACAAATGTGCATAGACATGCTGATACCAGTAGGTTTCCACCACAAACTTAGAAACATCCTTTGTTTAGGATAGGCCCTAGGTAGGAGGGAAACACTCATGGACCTACACCATCATCCAAACTAGCATAATGCCAATCTTGTGTAATGCCTTCCTTTTCACCATCATTTGTCTCTAGTCTTATGCAAGGGCCACCATCCATTGTTACTTTAACATCAAACCAATGTAATGAATCTAGTAGTTTGGGGAGACACACAAATCCATGCATACTATATCATAATCAAGGATGAAATTGTGGGCTAGAAATTCAAAATATTAACACAACTCATTCCCTGATCCACCATGCATTTAACAACCAAGTGTGTCAACAACAACTTATCTAGGCAACCGCTGCTAAACCAAGAGACACCTAGTAGCTTGAACATGGAAAGTTAACAATGTTTTATACATGCATGGAACCTGCCTATCTACATATGAATTATTTCCATGTTCAACCATTTAGTCATGGGGGAAACCCCTCATTCTAACCTCCAGAATTAATAAGTGTTTTTCATATTTTTGTTTTATAATTTTTTATCATTTTCTTATTTGTTGATATAATTTTTCCTATCATTTTTCAACTTTTTCCACATATTGTTTTCATTTTCTTTGTTAGAAATCTTGCTTGTAAATAAAATGATCATGTAGCCCATTGAGGTGAGGTTTTCTCTATGTTGTGAAGTCATAAGGGATTGATTGTTTTGACAGTGAGGCCACATCATCCATCCACTCATTCCATGAATAAGAGATTCTTACCTTGGTTATAATGATATTATTTTCCATCACCTCAAATCAAAAATAAATTCATAGTCATTATGCCTAGATAGAAAGTAAATAATCAAGGGAGAATATGAAGGGTGTGACATTAAGGAAATTTGTGGGTTCTCTTTGGCCACTTTTGTATGATCTATCATGTTGCTAAGGTTGTAAATATATCCTTGTAGATCTAATGAAAAATAGAAGTAAGAGTAAACTAAAAGGGCACTAAATAAATTTTTGAAGGTTTCACTGGAAAGACATACATCCATGCTTGAAGGTTGGTGGCTTCTCAGAATGTTACCATGAAAAAAATAAACAAATAAACAAAGTGCCATCGATAAACTCCTCCCCTAGAAAAAATACCAAGTGATGCTACTCCTTACAACTATGGTAGTCTTATAGTTGTCAACCAAAGTGATGAAATGATGTGATGTCACTAAAATGTGTTGGAGTTGGTTTGAATCTTGAAAAGAAGGGATAATAATTGCTTAACCATTAATAACACACAAGGATTCATTATGCCTTTGGTAAGACACCTCACATTCCATAATCCCTTCTATAGTCCATCTCATCTCTCTGTTCA